>JAFIRS010003919.1:45000-108489 GCA_018342105.1 Gonioctena quinquepunctata | reverse complement strand
AGTCGTTGCCCCCCATAACGGCCATCTTGAAATTCCTAACCTATAGTCGCTATATTTTTTCTACACATATCTGGGCCCCCATGCGGCTTCCAGTTGTCACAGGCCTCCGTGGCAACCTCCAGATACCGCTGAAGAACCCAGTCGTTACCCCCCATAGCAGACATCTTGAATTTCCTAACCTACAGCCGCCATATTTTTCTATATACATCGTTGGACCCCCATAATGTCTCCAGATATCTTCAACTTCAGTAACAACACTCAGAGACCATAAACATCAGCCAGGCCCCTCTATACGACACTGAATTCCTAACCTACAGCCGCCATGTTTTTTTCCAATGATAGGCGGCCATGTTCTTTTCTCTTAGCGGCAGCCATGTTTTTTCCTATATATGGTTGGGGCCCCCCGAAACGATCCCCCCCGTTCCCAGCTGTCTCAGACCCCAGTGACAGGCCCCAAACCAGTGGCGGTGCCATGTGGCGGGAGTAACCGGAGAGCGTGTGGAGCTAAGGGGATTCTGGCGCAGATGGAACTGCGCCAGAACCCCCTTAGCATATCTACTTGTTGTTTTTATAGGATCAATGAAACGTGAAAAAAATAATAAATACGGCCCTGGAATTTCAACGGTTGATTGGATATATCGAGTAATATAAACTTTCCTTATGATTTTTGTTGAAAAATGATGATGTCCTATCGATGTATAAGTCATAAGCAGAATGTGAATCCAATAAAATTATACAATTTTTAAAGGTTTAATTTTTTTCTGCAGAAAACAAAAACTTCCGTGTTCATTTTTTTTCGACTGTTGCTCAGTATCGTAATTAAGCTTTGAAGTGAGAGAAATAAAAATTGTCTGATCTGGCTTACGGGGTGTTGTTTTTTAAAAACCAATAAAAATCTAAAAAAAACTAAGTCTGGACCTGAAATTGAAAAAAATTAAAGACCTATTTTATTGAGCTCAGGGAGCATACTCAGTGTGAGTTTTTTACTTTTTTCCCCAGAATATCCGTCAAAAACGCTACAAGGCATTTTTCAATCCCAGATATGAAATGGCCTCGGTCCATAGTACTTATGGTTGGACTATGTACAATTTGTCGTGAATCACCCTGTACTCTTGGTGTTTATAATTGGGTTATTTTATACTTGTTTCTATCTTGATGGTTTTATGAGGATTAGGTAGTATGGGTCACATATTCGTGAAACCTTTTAAAAATTGAACGTTCTGTTGGACCATAATAGACTTTGTCACAATTTCATAAATTCCCGACTCATCTAGCATGTCAGTTGATTGACATGCTAAATAACATAGCTATATAGCATAACTGGCATGCTAGATAAGTCGAGAATTTGTGAACTGTCAGAATTGTGACAGTCTATTACGGTCAGACAAAACGTTCAATTTCTAAAAGGTTCCACGAACATGTGGCACATGCTACCTACCGAAAGAAGAACTAGATTACCTGGAGAGCATAGTTATCCACAAAAACCACAATAAAAGTTCACTTGATGACGATAAAGGGTCGATGTAATCCACATTGTTCACTTGTATCCTCATAAAACCATCAAGGCCCCATTAGCAATTTGAGAAACAATGATAAGTATAAATTAACCCAATTAAAAACACCAGGTATATATTGTAATAATCTGTAACAATTTATTTAGGGTAGGTTACCTACTGATTATGATAACTTAGTAAGTTAGTGGTGAAAGGGTTACTTGTGCAATTTTTGATTGTGTGACACCACAGTGTCTAGTCAGTCTTCAAAATAGCCTCTCCTAATTTTGGTCCTAAAACAAAATTGAATGGTTCCATAGAAGCATTTATCTATTATAGCTATACATAATTGAAAGCCGATCCTAAATGGCGATAATCCTTGGAATATTTTGAGAAAAATTCTTCATATGAACATAGGTCCGCAACCGCTTCATTTCTAAGATACAGGATGTTGAAATTTAACAAAAAAATCAGTTCTTCCCCAATATCTCTGAAAATTAGCATACTGAGCAAAACCACATGCAATTTCGAGCCATTCCTTTTTTTATGGCCTTTGTATACATACAAGATGGACATACATACAAGATGGACCCAAATACTGGGGTTTCGTTTCTTTTTTTTTTTTCCTTTCGGTGGCGACCGATCATCAGCACTGATAATCGGCCCTTTGTGAAACGGGCCTAAACGCCCACTCTGCTGTAGACGTGTATGTTAGCTGGATTTGCGCTCTAGTTTGATAAACTGATAATGGCAAACAATGAAGGCAAAAAGCTTAGCGATCAAACCCGCGAAGTAATTCATCGTGTTTTCGATTACCTTGAGAGTAATAATCCAGGAAAAGATACATTGTCTGAATTGAAAGTAAGAGTGAGTAGTGTTTCCGGTGTTTCAGTTCGATCAATAGAAAGGATCGTAAATGAAGTTTGTTGTGATACGACTGATAGGGTACCAAATACTTTGAGGCTAGTTTTCAAAAGTCCTGAGAAAAAATGTCAAAGAATTGCACCAGTAAGTGATAAAGCTCAATATACTTCGAATGTGGTTTGTGATATGATATACAATTTTCACATTACCGAAGGTTGTCAGATAACGATAAATAAATTAAGACAGAAGATGGAGGAGGAAGTTGATTGAAATGGGTCCTCTAGTTACCTCAAGAGGGCTCTACGTAAAATGGGATTTCGATTCAGAAAAACGCAAAATAACAGGAAGGTACTTATAGAAAAAAATTATATAAAGCGTCGGAGAATTGAATATGTACAGAAAATAAGACGTTATCGAAGTCAAAACCGACCCATTGTTTATTTAGACGAAACTTATATTCATAGTGGACATACGTTAACAGAGAGTTGGAAAGCACCAAGGGTTCATTCTCAAATATACCGTTAATAATTGTAAATGCCGAAGGAGAAATGGGCTTCATACCCAACTGCCTGTTAATACCCAAATCTGGTTGTGAAACAGAGGAAAATCAACATGAAATGAACTCTGAAAATTATGGGAAATGGTTGAATGAAAGACCCATACCAAGCCTTCCACCACGTTTCGTGATAGTTGTCGATAATGCATCCTATGACTGTGTTCAAACTGAACCCGCCCCAACAACTAAATCTAAAAAAGCAGAAATGTTTAACTGGTTGAATGCATAAAATATTCAATTCAATCCGGACATTTTCTGTCCTGGTCCCCTCCTGCTTGCTTCTTCTATGACGTACTTCACAGCTTGCACCGTTGACTTGCCTGCTCTGAAGCCAACCTGCGTGGCTGAAATGCCTGCTTTGTCTCCGACCTCCCCTCTCTCTAGTCTAGCTTTCAGCATTTGCTCGAATATCTTGTCGGGCCCATCCAATAGGCATTTTGACCTTTATTTCGGATTATTTACGTCTTCATCTTTGGCCTTCTTCCACTCTTCTGGAATTATGCCATCCCTATGCAGGGTGTTCAGTACGTTTGGGATGGCTTCAGGAATGGTGTCTATTGCCAGTTGGATGGTCTCTGTCATCATTTCATCCTGGCCAGGTGCTTTTCTGTTCTTAATATTGGTTTTCTCAAGCTGTAGTTCTTCAAGGGTAAAAGGAGGTGGTGGGGTATCGCTTTCGATAATTCGTGCCTTATTCTAGTCGTCAGCTGGGAATAGGTCCCATATTCAAAGAGTTGATTACATAGAACGGGGATTGGACATCCATCACCTGTTTAACCTTCAATGAAGCATATTCAACAAAGGAGAATTATTTGAATTCATCTGCTCACCGAGCGCAAATATTGGGATTTTTTTTCCTCATTAATTTACAAACGTTCTAGAAGATCAGTTTACAACTTTTATTTTCTACATTCCGATAGCTAACCGATGTTTTTCAGTCGAGGGATGAGTGAGAAAAATTGAATTTATGAGTTATTAGCGCAACAATAATCTTTACATTTAGATGGTGGACCATATTAATATCTGTTAAGAATGACACAGATTTACTGATAATTGGAATCTGTTTCAAACTTCTTGGAATTTGAAACATATTCCAAGGATATGTTCCACAGACACTGTTGTATTATACACGTTACATGTTGTGTGTTCAGAACGTGACAATAGGTAGTCGTGCGAAAATTTTGTGTGACACTTTCGTGGGGGACAGGGATTTGTTTGATGTTTTCTACATTTAAGAGAATGTGTCTAGGGTTTTGCGTATGGTATTATTTGTGCCAATTTTGAACTTAATTGCTGCAATTCTTTTTGTCACTCTTCAATTTCTGTCCTTCGGACGAATGATTGCAAGTCCGAATTGGTTGTTCTGGATATTATTTTCCATTGATTATCGTTTATTGCTTCTTTGGCTGCAATGTCTGCTCTCTTATTACCGGAAATTCCAATATGAGAGGTGACCCACATCATATTTATTTCTCTCCTGGGTTCTTGGATACATTGTAGTTCATTTCTCATCATTAGTAAGACAAGGTTGTCTGTTTATAGTTGTTGCGTACCCTCAGGTGCGCTCAAAGAGTCTGCTATGATGAGAAATTTTTTATCAGAGTGATTCTTCACAAAATTTCGTGCTTGTGGTATGGGAAAAAGTTCAAAGGTGTATATGTTGGTTTAGATTTCGATGTTCCATCAGGTGTTACTCCCTGTTCTGTTTTTATAGTTTTCATATTCGGTCAATTTGTGGTGGAAGAAGTTTAGTGAAATTTGGGAGGCGTTTCATTTTTGTTGAAAGAGAATATGGGTACGGTCACATATAGGGGCATCCATCAGCCAAGGAGGATGAGCAGTAATACGATAAAAAAATACTGGAAGGAGGTTGAGTTCTAGTCTTTGTGAGAGCTTGTTGATTCATTCGTAGGAAGAAGAGTCTGTTCTTAGGTATCCTATAAAATTTTGTTTGAAACGACTCAAGAAAACGTTATTATGGGTTGGATGCTTTGGTATGGCAGTAATAGAAGAAGCGTATCAAAGACTCGAATGTTGTCAGCGGTATCTTGAAGGGGATTCGTTTGCTTCGCAGCAAAGACTCTCTGTTGGGTTTGTGCGGTGAGCACATAATGCTTACCGAAGTGCTGAATTGTGTATGATGTCAAATTTGCATAATGTGGATTGATTCGCAGAGGAGAATGCTATTGATCCGTTATCGAATTCAGATCTAACGAGGGAGCATTTTCAGTAGTTTTTTTCCCCCTGACTTGTTCTGGAGATCTTTTCCATGTGTGGTTTCCAGAGTTTCAGATCGAAAATCATGCCTAGAAAGTTTATTTCATCGACATATCCAAATTTTTGCCGTAGATTTGTAACGTTGACCGATTTTTCACATGATGTTTTGAGAAGAGTATCGATTTAATTTTTCTGTGGAGAAGATGGATCTTGTTGATTTGGACCAGATTTCTAATTGTTGCAGATTGTGCTGAAGGATTGACCCAATTGTACTAGTATCCTGTCTTGCTTTCACGGGTAATTCAACTTGTTCTATCATATCGTTTATTGATATGGGGAATAACGTGACCTAATAACATAGTACCATTTTCTTGAGTTTATTGTTTGACAGTTTACCGTTGGCTCTGACTCGGAAGGATCTGCTTTCAAGGGTTTTTCTAATGAACGCTAGCATGTTGCCTTGGATATTCCATTGTAAGAGAATCTTCAAAATATCGTATTTCCACATCGTGTCATAAGCTTTCAAGAGGTTGAAAAATATAGCCATGCCTTTTTATTTGATCGAGAATGCTTCGTGTATTTCAGACTCTAACTCTATAATATCGCCAAGGGGTTATCTGTGTTTTCTGAAACCGTTTTGTTCCAGCCGAAGAAGAATATTTGTTTCTAAATGCTACACAAGCCTTCTTTTGAGTTTGTTTCACTATTGACGAAACAGTCACTTTGTTCAGATTTTCGCTTACTGAATATTCTGTCTGTTTGGCGTATGTAAAAACTTTCACAGAAGTTTATTTATATACTCCAGAATTTTGAGATTCGCAGTTTTTTCTTTGTTGTTATAAATTTACCAAAATGATTATCTGTCTTGAATACAATATTGATGTTGTTTTGACACAGTTTTTTTTTTCCATAGGTTGACAGAAATATGTGATAACTTCAAAAGTAAGTTTTTCGTTATATTTCTAAGGAAAACCACTTCTTGTAGAGCATTTTTAAAATTTTTCGAAAGAATATCCATCAGGTTTGATCTATACCCATTGTGAATTGCAATGCGTTTGATTATATTTGATTCTCCAATATTGTTTTTTCTGAAAGAGGAATATTGACTAATATATAGATCAATTGTGTGAATACAATAGTGTTTGGTTTTGTTTAATTAAATACTCTCTGGAAAAACTTATTTTTATTTTCTCTTTTATGATGACTTTACAAAAACAACCATTTTTCTTCTACATACAAACTGACAGAGGACATCCGACACATCTACTTTTCAGGGTTGCCAAATATCCCAAGAACAAAACTTATTTTACACAGAACATAAAACACCGGATTTACCATTGAATTTCATCACGCCCCCTCAATGGTAAATTCAGTCAAAACGAAAATTCTTGACAATACTCGAGCCCTAGGCTCATGCAATGTTTTTCAAAAACAGCAGCACTCAGTGGCTTAGTAAATATATCAGCAATTTGATTATCAGTGCTAACATATTCAATGCAGACAATGTTTTTCTTAATATTATCTCGTATAAAATGAAATTTTATATCTACATGTTTGAGCCGCTTATGGAACTCTGGATTTCCACACACTCTTATAGTAGACTGATTGTCTTCAAACAACTTAACACAAATAAAATTGTCATGAATCTTTAAATCTTTCATTGAATATCTAAGCCAGCATGCTTCACTGACTGCTAAACTAAGGCTACATATTCTGCCTCGGTAGATGACAGGGCCACTGTAAGTTGTTTTCTAGATACCCAAGATATGGTACAACCAAAAACTCTAAAAATATATCCTGTGGTTGATCTTCTATCGACCCCGTCACCAGCCCAATCAGAATCTGCAAATCCTTCTATACAATAGGCGTTTTTATCAGGCCTATTGAATACAGGACTCAAATGTAGTGTTCCTTGGATATATCTCAACACTCTTTTGAGTGCTCGTCAAAGATCTTGACTAGCACATGACTGGTATCTACTTAAAATGATTATTGATATACACAGATCAGGTCGTGAACACACCATTGCATACATTAAAGATCCTATTGCCATTCTACATTTACTTTCAATTTCTGAATTTTCTGACTTTTCTCTTTCAAGGATATCATGTTTGAAATTTAAATCCATTGGTGTTGCTGTTGGCTTGCACTCTTGCATATCAAATTTTGTTAAAATTTTCTTGAGATAGCTAGTTTGATCTATACCAATTTGGCCTTTTGAAAGATTCTGTGAAATAACCATTCCTAAGAAATGTTTTACCATTCCCAAGTTTTTCATTTTAAAATGTTCACTTAGAATACATTCCACGTTTTCAACATCGTTTTCATCAGTGCCAGCCAACAACACATCGTCAACATAAAGTAGAATATACAATTTACTATTTTCAGTTATTTTTACATATAAACAGTATTCATACTCTGATCTTGTGAACGATAGTGATAACATAACTTCATGAAACTTTTCATTCCAGTTTCTTGGAGAACTTTTCAACCCATATAATGATTTTCTTAGCTTGCATATAGTTCTCTCCTCTCCTGTGAACCCTTTCGGTAATGAAATGTAGACATCACCATCAAAATGCCCATTTAGGAAAGCACTGCATACATCTAATTGATATATAGGGATTTTGAGGTTTTTTTTTTTTATGTTCTGGTTCCCACGAGAAGGGATATCCTGTAATGTTCAGAGAACATCGTGGGAACCTAGGGAAAGAAGGTAGGAGTTGGTGTTCTTCTTAAATTTCTGAAGGTTGGTATGCCTCGGGGAACACCTCCCTAGGCAATGAGTTCCAAAGCCTCGCTGTTCGTTGGATGAACGAGTCTTTGGAAAGTGATGTTCTGCAGGTCTCCAAAGTGACCACGAAGGGGTGTGATGACTGAACTTGACGGGTTAATCTCGAAGAGACTGCCAAAGCAGGAACGATTGTTGATATTTCAGAAGAGCATCGCCCATGAAAATATCTATAAAATAGAGACAAATCGCCAACTTTTCTACGGTGTTCCAGCCAAGTGAGCGAGTTTGTAAGCGAGGCATCACCGACGAGACGAATTGCCCTTTTTTGGACAGAATCCAATAGCCTCAGGATATGTTTAGGTGCCGCACTCCAAATATGGGAACAGTATTCCAGGACAGGTCGGATCTGTGTCTTATAGATCATAAGCAGCTGACTGGGGGTGAAATAGCTCTTGGAACGAAACAGAAAACCAAGTTTTTGGGATGCACTTTTGGCAATGGACCTCACGTGATTTTCCTAGGAAAGGTTATTGCTGATAGTAATACCAAGCATCGATATGGATGGCTTCAGTGGTATGGTTACTCCTGACAAAGTTATGTTAGGCACAGTGAGATCGGCTTTTCTAGAGGAAAGACATGCTTGTGTTTTGTTTGCATTGAATTCTACCAAGCTATTAGATCCCCATTCGAGAATTGTTGCTAAGTCCATATTTATATTATTAACATTTCTTCCTCGTTCATTTCTGGTTTCACGGGCTGATATAGGGGCCCTGGAAGAGGAAGCGGTATGGAGGGTACTATCATCGGCAAAGCTGTGTACTGGACATGAAGTTGCTTTCAACAGGTCGTTGATGTGAAGTAGAAATAGTATTGGTGCGAGAATGGATCTTTGCGGAACACCAGCATTTATGAGTAGAGTGTCAGATGAAACTCCATCGACCACTACATGGAGAGACTTGTTTGAGAGAAAACTAGCAAGCAGAGAACACAGCTGAGGGGGCAAGCCATAAGACGGAAGCTTGGCGAGGAGTCCCTGGTGCCAAACTCGATCGAACGCCTTGGAGATATCTAATGCCACAGCTAAAGTTTCTCCATACTTTTCAATATATAGCTGCCATATATATGAGACGTAAGCGAGCAGGTCACCAGTTGATCTCTGATGGCGGAAGCCATATTGCCTATCGTTGACAATACCTGAGTCTTCCAGATATTTCATGAGCTCGATGTTGATGGCTTTTTCCATGACCTTTGAAATAATAGATAGCAGTGCGCTAGGTCTGTAGTTGCTAGGCAGGGCCTTTTTGCCTTTTTTAGGGACTGGCTGTACTCTTGCAATTTTCCAATTGGACGGAAATACCCCCAAATTGTAAGAGTGCTTGAACAACTTGCAAAGAACAATGCTAAGAAAACTCTTACAGAGGGCAACTTGGCTACAGGACTATAAACATCTGGATAATACAAGTTTGTCTGTTGAAAACCCCTAGCTATTAATCTTGCTTTGTACGATACAACTTTACCATTTTCATCTTTCTTACGTTTAAACACCCACTTACACTCAATGACTTTATTTTCACCTGTTTCATCTTCTTCACACACCCACGTATCATTTTCCTGTAGAGCATTTATTTCTGCTTCTATGGCTTCTTTCCACTTAGTTGCTTCGTTGGTATGCATAGCTTCTTCAAAGGTTTCAGGTTCTTCTTCTTCGCAGATTGTTGAAAAACTTGTTTCATAATCATTTAGTGTGACAGGTCTCTGTCTATTTTTTCTCAAGTTATACCTTATATCTGTTTCTTCCTCACCTTCATGTTGACTTTCTACATCAGCATCCGAACTGACCTGGTCTTCAACTAGACTTTCATGGGTACTTTCATTTTCTTGCAAAGAAGCGCCTTCTGAAGTATCATTGTATATTAGATTTGATCCGTTATTTTCTATGGGTTTATGGTTTCTTTCTCTGTGACATTCTACTTTATTTTTATCTGGAAAAAATATTCTGTATCCCTTAACTTCTTCACTGTAGCCTAAAAATATTCTTTCCTCACTTCTTGAGTCCCATTTTCTCCGGGTTTCTTTAGGAACGTAGACTGATACTCTTGTTCCAAATATTTTGAAATTGTTCAAGTTTACACTTTTTTTGTACCACACTTCATACGGGGACTTATCTTTCTCTGAACTTGTACCTGTTCTATTTAACACATAGGTTGCTGTGTTTATGGCTTCTGCCCAAAATTTTTCATCCATACCTTGTATGAGAGTTCGAACTGCTTCAACTAATGTTCTCATTCCTCTCTTCGCTCTCCCATTTTGTTGCGGAGTATATACTACAGACCTTTGATGACGGATTCCTTGATTTTCCAATAGTTCTCACATCTCATGGTTTACAAACTCTAAGCCATTATCTGTTCTTATGACTTTTAGTTTGTTATTTGTCTCTCTCTCAGCCAAAGCGATGAATTTTTCTATGTTTGTTTTCACTTCAGATTTGTGTTTCATGAAGAACACATAGCGGTATGAGGAAAAATCATCTTTTAGTGATAAGAAATATCGTGCACCACCTAGTGATGTGGTTTCCATAGGACCGCACACGTCAGCATGGACCAATTCCAGTGTTTCACTCGCTCGTGACGCACTGTTTGAATATGGAATTCTGTGTTGTTTTCCTGCCAAACATTTTTCACATATGATACCGCTAGTATCATCATTGTATTTTATATTATTCCTTGTTAACACCTTTTTTATATGTTTAACATTTTGATGGACAAGACGATTATGCCATACACTCACATTTTCAACAGTTTGTACTAAATGACAGTCTGACACACCAATATCATCATCAGTGCTGTTTTTTACCTCATGCTTGGTATATTCTACGGAGCATGATTGAGTTATCCTTGAGTGTATTTCTTTTTCTGATTTCACGAAGTCCATCTTATATAATTTATTGTTTCTTTTAGCTATTGCCCGTACTCGGCCATTTTCATCCAACAGCTCACATTTTTCACTATCTGATGTCATCTAGAGCACATCCTACTGAGAACAGATTGAACTTCAGGTTTGGTACATATAGTACTTTGGAAAAAATAGTTTTGATATATTGTTGTCCATTGGACGCCCATAATATAACATTTCCTATACCAGCAACATCCAGCATATTTCCGTCTCCAATTTTTACTTTTCTTTCCATTTGACTTTCAGTAAGTGTTTCAAACAGTCTCTCATCCCAGCACATATGTTCACTGGCGCCGGTATCCATGCACCAATCATCTGAGAGTAACTTTACAGATGCTCCCACAAATGCATTTATAATAGATGACTCATCTTTTTTGTTTTTCTCCTTTTTAAGAAACCAGCAATCAGCTACTAAATGTCCTAACTTCTTGCAATTTGTGCATTTGTTTATTCCTGTTTTCGGAGATTCTTTTCTTTCATAGCAATTTTTACCATAATGTCCTAATTTTTGACATACAAAACATTTCATTTTTCCACCCCATTTTTTAGGAGTTTCCTTTCTGGTGCTTGAGCCTGCAAATGCAGTGGCCCCTTCATACGACTTGACTCTTTCTTCTTCTATGAGTAGTCTCGAGGTCAGCTCATCTAGAGTTTGCTTTTCAATAGGTACAGACTCCCATGCAGACCTGAAGTGTTTGTATCTTTCTGGTAAGGACATAAGTATTTTTGTCATCACCATTTTTTCAGACAGTTCTTCTCCTGCTTGTTTCAATTTATTTTTTATTTCCCTCTAGTTGGGATATATATGTTGACATATTTTCATCTCCAAAGCTCATTGTGAAGAATTTTTGTTGCAACAAGTGCACACTCACCACAGACTCTTTATCGTAAATGGATTTTAGTTTACTCCACATATCCTTTGCAGTTCCACAGGATAATAGGTTAGTTAGTGGTCCTCGTTCCATCCTGGTGATTAGAAGTTCTTGAGCTTTTGCATCTTCTTTCAGCCATTTGGACACTTCTTCTGCTTGTGTTGGTTTTGGATTATCACCATTCACAAATTCATATAGTCCTCGTCCTTTTAGTATCACTGATGTTTGGAATCTCCATACAATCCAATTTTCCCCATCAAGTTTCAATGATTGAACGGGATTTTGTATTTGATTCATTTTTCCAGT
Organism: Gonioctena quinquepunctata; assembly: GCA_018342105.1. Lineage (NCBI taxonomy): Eukaryota > Metazoa > Arthropoda > Insecta > Coleoptera > Chrysomelidae > Gonioctena > Gonioctena quinquepunctata. Next base: position 96,495 of record JAFIRS010003919.1, on the reverse strand, counting down.
TATTTTATATATTTACCCGCAGAGGATTATCAGAACTTGCCTGGGCCCATAACCTGTTTGGTTTTATTTAATTAAATACTCTCTGGAAAAACTTATTTTTATTTTCTCTTTTATGATGACTTTACAAAAACAACCATTTTTCTTCTACATACAAACTGACAGAGGACATCCGACACACCTACTTTTCAGGGTTGCCAAATATCCCAAGAACAAAACTTATTTTACACAGAACATAAAACACCGGATTTACCATTGAATTTCAACAAATAGAATAATGTGTGTCCCCGTATTCCCGTTTATCCGATAGATATGCTTGAGGTTGAATCTTTCATACTTATGGATACAAACGAACGGTTTTACTAACATCTAGGAAACGCCGAAATAAACCTTTTTCCTGTCAAATGAGCTCGTCATTCCAGATGAGGTTCGGTAACCTGTCGTTGGTAAAAACCTTTCTATACAAGCAACTCACAGATGGTGCACATGGAGTAACTGTGTTTTATATTGATACATAACCAAATGTGTTGATATCCTTGCTTTCATTGTCTTCTTGACATAAATTAGATGAATAAATCCAAAAAAAAAGGCTTCAGGAGGTAAGCAATAATATTGATGTGGCTGAGATCAACTGCAACAAATTTGATCTCATGGAGTTTTTTCCGTAATGTACCGAAGTCATCACCTCTCCCTGTACATTATTTTGTTTTCGTTCAGTTTATTCCGAGTGATGAGCGTAATTTGTAATGTGTATTTTCTATATTTGGTACTGAGTGAAATACAGTATGTTTCACTTCTCATGGAGACACCCTCCGTAACTATTGGAGTAGAATTCTGTAATTTTCATTATCGGTAGAAAGATTGTAGAGGAGTCTGAATTCTCTGATGGGAGTGACATACAATGTGCACCAGAAGCGATGGATATAGCGATTTTTGCGAAAAATAATATTAGGGGGCCAGATAGACTCAAAATTGTTACTGATTCGTGATCAGGACATTGTAGTACCAATCCACATTTTCGCTGAAAATTTTTCAGTTCTGAAAAATCCGAATTTGTCTCACTTCTCATGGAAACGCACCGGTACCTTCCGTAATTATTGTAGTAAAAATCTGTTATTTCCACAATCGTTAGATATACCGGAAATGAGTTTAAATCCTTTCTGAGGTTAGTCTGAGTGACATATACTGCGCGCCAGGGGTGATGGATAGAGTAGAGTAGAGTATATTTATTTAACTACATTACAAATACATGTTTGTAGCACGTCATAAAAAAACGACAATACTGTAGAGCAGAAAATTGTTAAAATATAAAATATTGTTAAAATATAACAATTTTCAAAATATATAATAATAATACTTCACGTATAGTGAAAAAATATTGTAAATCGTAAGTGTAAAAATTGTGCTAAGGTGTGGTGAATAAATAAAAAAAACATAGAAAGTGAACATAAGAATGGAAATTAGGCGAGACGAATTCTATTCCCTACAAAGTCTGAAATGTCCAATGTATTCCTCGGTGGAATAAAAGCAATGCGTCGAAAATAAATTTTTTATCCTTATTTTGAATAAGTTTAAACTTAATGATTTCAATTCTGGTGGTAGTATATTGTAGAGATAATAATTCAGTAAATTTCTCTTGGATTTGGTTAGGCGGAACCTGTTTGGTCTCAGGTTATCTGCTTGTCTGGTACCATAGCTGTGTATATCAGATTGCTTAGTGAGCATCGAGGAGTTTTTGTGAATCTCTATCAGAACTTGAAAAATATTCAAACACGGCAAGGGCATTATTCTGTGCTCAATTAACAAAGGTTGGCAGCGTTCCAGATAGCTTACACTGGATCCTGACAGTTTTTTTCCGTAAACAAAAAATTGAGAGAGAATCAGGCGAACCACCCCATAGAATAGTAGCGTAACTGATGTGCGAATGAAATAACGAAAAATATGTTGTTCTGAGTGCATCAAAATTGGTTACAGTTTGAAGTTGTCTTAGGACAAACAGAGCACTGCTGAGTTTACTTTCCAATTTGGTAATATGAGGTTTCCATGATAGATCACTATCCAGAGTTACTCCTAGTAAATTTGCAGAATGAGTTTCTGTGGCATTCGTGGACGAAAGATAAAGAGATTGCGATTTATCATTGTTCAGTTTGAGTTTATTGGCTGAGAACCGATTACCAGATTTATTAGCTAATTCTTCATGAGTTCTGTACAGCTCCGATCTAAGTTTTCCAGAATGAAGGAATGTCGTATCATCTGCAAATGAAACAGTTTTCAGTGGAACCATATAGTTACTTAAATCGTTTGTGTATATTATGAATGATAACGGTACTAATATAGACACCATGCTCATTATGTTTGAAATCAGATAAGGAATTTCCAATACTCACAGCGTGAAAGCGGTTTTTCAGATAGGATGGTATCGGATTGAGTGGTACTCCCCTAACCCCATAATAATTAAATTAATAAAGTAATATATCATGATACGCAATCAAATGCCTTGGAAAGGTCGCACAGGGTGATAGCAGCTTGCATTCCATCCTCCAAGGTAGATATTATATCATTCACGACATTCAAGACAGCGAGACCAGTAGAGCCATTCGGTCGAAAACCATATTGAGTGTTGCTAAAAAAATTATTTGACTCAAAATAGCACCTCAATCGTTTATTCAAGATTTTCTCTATTAATTTCGCAAAGACTGAGATAATAAAAATAGGACGGCAATTGTTGATATTATTTCTATCACCTTTTTTAAACAACGGTGTTATTTTGGAAAATTTAAAGTAATCAGGAAATATTCCTGATATGAAAATGGAGTTTATTAGATTAGTAAGTGGAACTAAAATAATGTCACTAGTATCTGTTATAATTTGAGAGTTGAGTTCATGTATATCAAGACTTTTGGATTTCTTCAGAGATTTTATGGCATCCGATACTTCTTGAGGTGTTACCGGCGACAAATAAAAAGACCCGCAAGGGGCTGGAATTTTTTTAAAATTCAGAAGTTTACAGAAGTTTACGATACAAGTGGTAAGGAATTTATTATATCAACAGCAATATTGACAAAAAAATCATTGAAATCATCAGAAGTGAGATCGGAAACCGAATTGACACGGTGAAAATTATTTCTTTCAAAGTTTATTATCTGCCAGCATGCTTTCGATTTATTTACGGCTGAAATAATATATCGATCATAAGCTGCCTTCTTTGCTTTCTTCAACGAACAGTTGTATATCGTTTTGAATTGAATGTAATTATTAACGTCAGTTGTTTTTTTAGTAACATCAGCTTTAAGTTTCAGAGCTGATAACGAATCTCTCATAGATTTCAGACTTTCATCAAACCACTTAACTGGAATGATTTTATTGAAGGATATATTATTTGCAAAAAATGATATAAGGGATCAAGATAGGCCCAAAATTCTTACGGATTCATGATCAGGACATCAACTTTAGTACCAATCCATAGTTTCGCTGAAGAATTTTTAGTTCTGAAAAATCCGAATTTATCTAACTTAATTTATGACTGTAGAACGTGATATCGGGTGATAATCATCACTGATAATACAGTTTCATCGAAGAATAATTCTTCATTGAGTTTCTCTAGCCGTTGTTTCTTTAATGAATATCGATGAACAGATAAAAAAGGATTTTTTTGAGATATGCTTCAATATTATAGTCTGACTCGTTTTTTTCATTTTTTGGTATTGTGATATTTTCCAAAATGAACACCTCCTTCAGAAAATCAATATTTTTGTTCGAATCCGTAATAATTTTGAGCATATTTTGCCACTTATATTATTTTTCGCCGAAATTAATATATCTATCGCCCCTGGCGCGCAGTGTATGTCACTCAGATAAACCCCAGAAGGGATTCAGACTCATCCCCAGTATATATAACGACCGTGGAAATTACAGAATGCTATTCCAATGATTATGGAAGATGCGGGGGCGTTTCCATGGGAAGAGAGACAAATTGGGATTTTTCAGAACTGAAATTTTTTTAGCAGAAATATGGATTGGCACTGAAGTTGATGTCCCGATCATGAATCCGTAAGAATTTGGAGCATATCTTGCCCCCTTATATTATTTTTTGCGAAAATCACTATATTCATCTCCCCTGGCGCGCAGTGTATGTCACTCAGATCAACCCCAGAAGACGTTTACACTCAACCTCGATATATCTCACGATCGTGGGAATCACAGAATTCCACTCCAATAATTACGGAAGATACGGGGGCGATTCCATGGGAAGTGAGACAAATTGGAATTTTTCAGAACTGAAATTTTTTTAGCAGAAATATGGATTGGCACTGAAGTTGATGTCCCGATCATGAATCCGTAAGAATTTGGAGCATATCTTGCCCCCTTATATTATTTTTTGCGAAAATCACTATATTCATCTCCCCTGGCGCGCAGTGTATGTCACTCAGATCAACCCCAGAAGACGTTTACACTCAACCTCGATATATCTCACGATCGTGGGAATCACAGAATTCCACTCCAATAATTACGGAAGATACGGGGGCGATTCCATGGGAAGTGAGACAAATTGGAATTTTTCAGAACTGAAATTTTTTTAGCAGAAATATGGATTGGCACTGAAGTTGATGTCCCGATCATGAATCCGTAAGAATTTGGAGCATATCTTGCCCCCTTATATTATTTTTTGCGAAAATCACTATATTCATCTCCCCTGGCACGCAGTGTATGTCACTCAGATCAACCCCAGAAGACGTTTATCGTTGTTCAGTTTGAGTTTATTGGCTGAGAACCGATTGCCAGATTTATTAGCTAATTCTTCATGAGTTCTGTACAGCTCCGATCTAAGTTTTCCAGAATAAAGGAATGTCGTATCATCTGCAAATGAAACAGTTTTCAGTGGAACCATATAGTTACTTAAATCGTTTGTGTATATTATGAATAATAACGGTACTAATATAGACACCATGCTCATTATGTTTGAAATCAGATAAGGAATTTCCAATACTCACAGCGTGAAAGCGGTTTTTCGGATAGGATTGTATCAGATTGAGTGGTACTCCCCTAACCCCATAATAATTAAATTAATAAAGTAATATATCATGTGATACGCAATCAAATGCCTTGGAAAGGTCACACAGGGTGATAGCAGCTTGCATTCCATCCTCTATGGTAGATATTATATCATTCACGACATTCAAGACAGCGAGAGCAGTAGAGTCATTCGGTCGAAAACCATATTGAGTGTTGCTAAAAAAATTATTTGACTCAAAATAGCACCTCAATCGTTTATTCAAGATTTTTTCTATTGATTTCGCGAAGACTGAGATAATAGAAATAGGACGGCAATTGTTGATATTATTTCTATCACCTTTTTTAAACAACGGTGTTATTTTGGAAAATTTAAAGTAATCAGGAAATATTCCTGTTATGAAAATGGAGTTTATTAGATTAGTAAGTGGAACTAAAATAATGTCACTAGTATCTGTTATAATTTGAGAGTTGAGTTCATGTATATCAAGACTTTTAGATTTCTTCAGAGATTTTATGGCATCCGATACTTCTTGAGGTGTTACCGGCGACAAATAAAAAGACCCGCAAGGGGCTGGAATTTTTTTAAAATTTAGAAGTTTACTGGACGATACAAGTGGTAAGGAATTTATTATATCAACAGCAATATTGACAAAAAAATCATTGGAATCATCAGAAGTAAGATCGGAAACCGAATTGACATGGTGAAAATTATTTCTTTCAAAGTTTATTATCTGCCAGCATGCTTTCGATTTATTTACGGCTGAAATAATATATCGATCATAAGCTTCCTTTTTGCTTTCTTCAACGAACAGTTGTATATCGTTTTGAATTGAATGTAATTATTAACGTCAGTTGTTTGTTTTAGTAACATCAGCTTTAAGTTTCAGAGCTGATAACGAATCTCTCATAGATTTCAGACTTTCATCAAACCACTTAACTGGAATGATTTTATTGAAGGATATATTATTTGCAAAAAATGATATGAGGGATCAAGATAGGCCCAAAATTCTTACGGATTCATGATCAGGACATCAACTTTAGTACCAATCCATAGTTTCGCTGAAGAATTTTCAGTTCTGAAAAATCCGAATTTATCTAACTTAATTTATGACTGTAGAACGTGATATCGGGTGATAATCATCACTGATAATACAGTTTCATCGAAGAATAATTCTACATTGAGTTTCTCTAGCCGTTGTTTCTTTAATGAATATCGATGAACAGAAAAAAAAAGGATTTTTTTTGAGATATGCTTCAATATTATAGTCTGACTGGTTTTTTTCATTTTTTGGTATTGTGATATTTTCCAAAATGAACACCTCCTTCAGAAAATCAATATTTTTGTTCGAATCCGTAAGAATTTTGAGCATATTTTGCCACTTATATTATTTTTCGCCGAAATTAATATATATATCGCCCCTGGCGCGCAGTGTATGTCACTCAGATAAACCCCAGAAGGGATTCAGACTCATCCCCAGTATATATAACGACCGTGGAAATTACAGAATGCTATTCCAATGATTACGGAAGATGCGGGGGCGTTTCCATGGGAAGAGAGACAAATTGGGATTTTTCAGAACTGAATTTTTTTTAGCAGAAATATGGATTGGCACTGAAGTTGATGTCCCGATCATGAATCCGTAAGAATTTGGAGCATATCTTGCCCCCTTATATTATTTTTTGCGAAAATCACTATATTCATCTACCCTGGCGCGCAGTGTATGTCACTCAGATCAACCCCAGAAGACGTTTACACTCAACCTCGATATATCTCACGATCGTGGGAATCACAGAATTCCACTCCAATAATTACGGAAGATACGGAGGCGATTCCATGGAAAGTGAGACAAATTGGAATTTTTCAGAACTGAATTTTTTTTAGCAGAAATATGGATTGGCACTGAAGTTGATGTCCTGATCATGAATCCGTAAGAATTTAAGTTTATTCAGCAATAGAAATAGAAATACAGTAGAAATAGAAATACAGTAGTTCAGTAATTTGACAAAAATCAACTCTATTCTAAAATAATATATCTATAAAATCTATTTAGACAATTTGACCTTAACTATAACTGGAATTTGGCGCACTATGGTATTCTAAGATACTGTAAGTGCGACTCTTCTGTTTGTAGAATTGTTTCTGACTATGTCAATGTTTACATAGGCACATTATATTAAGTACATTGGTTGAGAAAGGAAAAGTAGTTTGATGTGTGTGATTGATTTTAAGTGAAGTGAACATTAGGTAGCTTATTTTATTTATTTGTTTTTTAATTTTTTCATTCAAGGTAAATAAGGGTGAAGTTTGTTTGTATAATCCATTTTATAATGTCTTCATTAATTTTATTATATGGCATTACTCTAAAATTCTGCGGTAGAGCGTTGTACACTTTGGGACCTGTACAATATATATGTTTCTGGCAAGCAACATGTTTGGGGTTTTTCGAAAGGACATTCAGTTGAGCTGCGTTTCGCGTGTTCAGGTTATGACAGAGATTATTTCTATAATAAGGAGTTTTCAACATAAATCTTGCAACTGCTTTAAGGTAAAGTTGGTTTGGAGTGAGTAATCCACTTTCTTCATATACTAATTGAGATGGGTAACGCTTTTTTTTTCAATAGAATTATTTTTATTATCCATTTTTGGGATACTTCAAGCTTTGACAAGTATATACTACAAGCATTTCCCCACACAACGATGCCATAATTCATGATAGATTCTACAAGAGAAGAATATATTGCTTTTATGGTTTTATGGGGCCTATCTAACAGGATTGGGTGTGCCACAGTATCAAATGATTTGGTAAGGTCCAGAAATATTCCAATAACCTTCTTTCCCTGATCAATATTTCGAAGAATTTTTCCTGTTACTCTACACATAGCGCTTTCAGTACTGAGATTCTCCCTAAAGGCAAATTGATTTTTATCTAATAAGACATATTTTTCCAAAAATAGCATTAGTTTATATTTAACAAATTTTTTTCTATCAATTTGCTTATTGAGCTCAAGAGTGCAATAGGTCTGTAGTTGCTTGTCAAGTTTTTATCACCTTGTTTGAAAATTGGTACAATTATTGTACTCTTGAGAATCTTAGGGAAAATTCCAGTACTGAAAGTAGCCTCTTGTATCATCTTCCATGTTTTTTCGGGTCATTGAAACTTTTATCGGCAAGGAATTTATAATGGGTATATTTGGATTTTTTAATTAGTCTTGAGAGCATATTTCTAAAGGTTTTATATCTGTTTTCAGTATCCTTACAATATCTGTTTAAAGCACATTCTCTTTTTAACCGATCCCTTTTACGAATTGATACCAGGAGGCCATCAGTGATCCAGAGTTTTAATCTCTTTTTTCTGCTAGTTATTGTTTTAGTGCTTGTGGATTGACTTATGAAGTTTTGTAGTTTTGTTATGAAAATATCTGTGCATATGTTAACCTTGACACTTCCCAGAACATCATCCCATTCTGCTTGCGAAGTTAGGCTTGTGAGTTTATTGTAATTGAGTACTTGAAAAGTTTGATTTTTCCCTGCTTCTATATTTGCATTACCCTTTATGTTGAGCAAAATGGGATGGTGGTCGGTGAAGTCCCTTATTAAAATAAGAGGATTAACATCATTGAGTTTTTCGTGTTTACATTTCACAAAAAAATGATCGATACATGTTGCTGCTTCTTTTGATCTTCTAGTAACTTTATTGATACAGCTTACAAATCCATAACTTTGAAGAACATTCAAGTACTCGTTTGTTGATTCGGAGTTTTGATCTAGGAGGTCAATGTTAATATCTCCAGTGAGAATATGTATATGATTTTGATCTTGCAATGATCTCCTTAAAATACTATTTAAATTTCCTATGAATTCATCTTTGTTAATAGCATGAGTTCTATATGTAGCATAAATATCCACCAGCATATTATTTTTGATGATTGTATATTTGATAAGTTTAGTATTCCCTTCTTCTATAAGGATTTGATTTTGGAAATATGATTCCCTTATGTATACAACGCATCCATCGAATTTATTTAGCATACTATTGTTCCAGAATATTCTGAACCCAGGTATATTGAAATCATTTATGTTGTGTACGATATGTGTTTCGCACATTACTATAACATCGAATTTTTTTTCTGTTGATTCCAAAAAGACAAGAAAATCATCAAAGTTTTTATATATACTTCTAATGTTTACATTTATTATATTAATATCACTAAAACTGTCATCAAAGAAGGTAACTTGAGACAGGTTAGCACATTCATGAGTTTCACAGTCCTTGTAGTTATCAAGTATATCATTTGGATCAGTGAATTTAATTAATTTTTGTTGTTAACAACTTACTTTATACTATAGGTACATGTGATCATAATCCTAGTAGCATATCTTGCCCCCTTATATTATTTTTGTAAAGATCTATATATTTATCGTCCCTGGCGCGCAGTGTATGTCACTCAGATTAACCCCAGAAGACATTCAGAAAATCGGTATATCCATCGCTCCTAGCGCGGTGTATGTCACTCAGGTCAACCTCATGGAAAAATTTAGACTCACCCCCGGTATATCTACCGATCCTAAATATTACAGAATTCTACTCCAATAATTACGGAAGATACGGGGGTGTTTCCATGAGAAATGAGACACACTGTATAAAAATCTATATTTTTATCGTCCCTGGCGCGCAGTGTATGTCACTCAGATGAACCCCAGGAGAGATTCAGAAAATCGGTATATTCATCGCTCCTGGCGCGCAGTGTATGTCACTCAGGTCAACCTCATGGGAAAATTTAGACTCACCCCCGGTATATCTACCGATCGTCGAAATTACAGAATTCCACTCCAATAATTACGGAAGATACGGGGGTGTTTCCATGAGAAGTGAGACACACTGTATAAAACTTCGATCCCAGAAATCAAAGCTTCTGAACTTGGTCTGGGAAGGCAGCTACCCTACCAGTGAATATATCCACAGGACTTGGAATCAAGCACTTGCGTCACAGGAAAATTACGAGTAAAGTTCAACTTGGTACCGTTCCACTCATAATAATGATAATAGTGCAATGAACAAATGTCGCAAGAATGATGTTATTTATTTATAACTGCAGGAGTTATAAATAGAAGGTTTTTGAACGATGCAATATCATTAATTCTGACCGGACATTTTGACATACATGACCGTATATCCACAACCGTTACTTGAAAAACAAACCGATCTTTATTTTTTCATTGTTCTTGGATATACCATAAATTTTAATTTTTGTGAGATAATCGTTACGGAATTTTTTTCGTGATGGTGTAATACAATTTAGAACTGAATTTCTAATACTTTTTGTTGATTAATTTTTTCAACTGAAAAATGCGCTAATAGAACTTAACAATCGAAAACAAGGGAAACGATTGGTGAGGCTATTTCCGTCATTATAGTTTGAACAGTCAGATAGCAACAAATATCACACAGATAACCAATCAAATCATTTTCATAATGGAAAATGTCTAATTGAATTTATTCCACTAGCTATCGGTAATCGGTTTTTAACCGACGAAATCAAAAAGGAGGAGGTTCTCTAGTCGACGCGTATATTTTGTTTTTTTTTATGTATGACCACGCATAACTTTTTACTGAGACGACCGATTCCAATAATTATTTTTTCAGTAGATAGGGTGTACTTCGAAGTTGGTCCTATTTGGATTCAAGAAGTGAAATCTACCCCTAACGGTAGCAAAGGATATTGATCACTCACCCTCTGAATTCTGATCCGTAACCGATTCTATCCGGGATAACTTTGCACTGGGTTCTTCGATTTGGATAATTTTTTCATTAGATAGGGTATACCTCATAGTTGATTATATTCGGATTTCGAGTGGAATTATCCACCCTCACCGGTAGAAAAATAGGGATAATTGATTTTTCATTTGTGAACATTGGCACACATATGTAGTTGACAATGACAGATCGCTATTGTCATTATTTTTGTTCTCCTACATCTGTCAATATTCTATGAGTGGATGGAATGATATACAAAGTTATGAAATAAACTAACCAGAACAACAAAAATAATTTATATTACAACAAATAGTAAAAGTAGATAATCATATTATTAAACTGGTAATAGTTGAAGTAAGGTGGGTAAGTAAGTATTTTGGAAGTAATCAAAAAACAAGTGGGTAGTAATTAGTAGATTTCAGCCACAAAAATTTGAAAAATGAAAGCTTTTCCACAAAACATTAAACCGAGGAAATACGGAACTGAAAATTAAAGAAATAAAATAAATCTTCTTAGTCTCAATAACTAAGCTCCTAAACTAATGTAAGTAACTAATTTTGAGTAGGCGCCAAATGAACAATCAACGAAGATCATTAAATTACTTCAGAAAAATTGTCAGAATGTCACCGCGCAACTCGATGCTATCATTTTACGCCTTACCTAATTTATTTGCTTGTTTGTTTGGCGCCGACTCAAAATTATTTACTTACATTAGTGTAGGAGTTTAGTTATTGAGACTAAGAAGGTTTATTTTATTTTTTACTTTTCAGTTCCATATTTAGTCGGTTTAATTTTTGTTAAAAAGTATTTTTTGTCAATAGGTTGATAATCAATTTTGTTTTAGGTGTTGGAGATATTGGATTTTGAAATACATTTCAAATCCATTGTTTTGAAACACGATTCAAATAAATTATAAAAAAGTATGCTTTCCTCCTTTCATCATCCTCCATAACACTCCCCATATTTTGGACTCACAATTTTTTTTGCATTATTTTCTCACTTTGGAAAATGTTTGAATTTTTCTCCGAGAAAGTGTGGTGAACAAAATGTTTCCTTCTGGACAAAGGTTTTTTAGCGCTTTTTCCTCACTCCCCCTTTCTTTTCCACACACACTCACCACTTCTTCTCGTTTTCCGTTTCACTTAGTGTTTTTGAACTTTTTTAAAATTTTTCATTTTCTTTTAGCGCTTTTTCCTCACTCCCCTTTTCAGGTTTATATATTTTTACACTTACCATGTTTAGAATCTGTACTCATGTTGGTTTGGTTTTTATTCAGTTTCTCATTTGAGGTAGTAACATGATTCAGTTATGCAACTTTTTCCATCCAAGTCCATCGTCCTGTCCGGTTGCCCGTACACGTCAAATAGTTAGTTCTCACATGTCACATGTAACTTAAATTTCACGGTGAAAATTAAAATTTATGTATATGGGGTATTAATAAATTTTTGGTGCGAGTCAGGTATTGATGCTGGTTAGAAGCAAAATTCTGCCCATAAGTGTACATGTACATGCATGGATCATATCATATATATATATATATATATATATATAATACTAATAATAATAATAATAATTCGTCTTTATTCACCATAAAAATATAATAATAATATAGTAATAAGTATAAATATAACAATAAAGGTGAAAAGGCGGAGTGTCAGCGGGAGCTGTTTTTAAACTCAACCTTATGTTAAAAAAAAAGAAAAGAAAAAAGAATAATTATGGACAAAATGTTGACAATATGAAAGTAGTTTAACTTTCTAGTAATAACTTTCCAGTAATAAATAGATCAGTGAATGAGGTTAGCCGAGTCAGTTCGAACAAAGACAGTGTCCCTGGACTTCCTCTTTTCCTTCCGGGAATGTATAGATGGGGTCAAAATATCACCAGTACTTCATATAACTTTTGCTCCTAAAAGCCTCAAAATGACAAAATGAAAAATGTTTTCTTTGATAACTTTCAAAGTGAATATTCAAAATCATCTTAATTTTGGTGATTGACTGAACAAATGAATTCTTTCGATGAGCTTCCATGCAGAAGTCAGTTGTTTTGCTACAAAGTCAGGAACGGACTACCCCCGATGGTCCACACCCCAAAACTGAAATAACTGGGATTTGTCGATATGTTTTAACAGAACAAGGTTACCTGGACAATTTCCTGAATAAAAGTACACGTGTGGAAAATCGTTCGGAGCAACGATTTTTGATAAAAATGCATTTTTGTTCGACGACTTCCAACCTGAGATGTCTACCATTATTCGAAAAGATTAATTTGTAATGAAAATAGAAATTATAGGTACAATGTTCAACGAATTCTCATCATGCAAACACGTTTACCTTACAAAACTCATGGTGTAAATAATCAATCGCAATCCTCGATAGCAAACAGAAATGCAAAATCCGCTACAAAAACTGCTCGATATGACCCCCGTTTCTCTCAATACATTTTCTTAGTCGGCGCAAACACACTGTTCTTGAAATAGCATACCAGGGTCGTTTCGTATGGCTTCACAATGTAATGTAATTCTATTCAACAAGGCATCTCTGGTGTGAATAGGTGTAGCGCGAACGAGACTCTCCAGATGCCCCCACAGAAAGAAATCCAATGGATTTAAATCCGGAGACCGCGGTGACCTACCAATCCATCTATTGGGGAAAATCTGGTTCAGATGGTCCCGCACAATCAAACTAAAATGAGGAGGAGCGCCATCATGCATAAACCACATATCTCTTCGGGTTTGCATTAGAACATGTTCCAAAAGTCCATTCAAATCGTTCTGAATGAACTCCAAATAACGTTTTCAATTCAATCGGTCATGTAGAACGGATGGTCCTATAGGATGGTTTCTTATGATACTAGCCCAAACATTCACGTTGAATTTCCGTTGGTGTTTGGTTTGCAATATCCCATGGGGATTTTCTTCGGCCCATATGTGAAGATTATGAGAGTTGATTATTTCATCTCTACTGAAACCTGCTTCATCAGTGAATACAACTGTCTTTGCTTATCCAGGAACCAATTGGCATATTCCAGTCGTGCTGAAAAATCTTCAGGTGTCATGGCATGTACCTTCTGGATGTGATATGGGTGGAGCAGTTGTTCCCTAATTATTCTATGAATAGTGGACTTGGATGTATGGAACTGTTCTGATAGGTTTCTGATGCTCATTGAAGGATCATTAGTGACAGCTTCCAAATTATTTTCCTCCAATACAACGGTACGCACACCTCTAGGAGTGTCCTCACCACCTCGTTTTGGCAAAACTGAACCTACAATAATATCGAAAAAAAATAACAGGCACCAATTAATTATCCATTAGACATACCTGTCTCCCTCAAGCTGCGACCGACACGCTCGAACGTTTCTCTTGCCGGTAACGTTCGATTGGGAAAATGCTCGGCATACAGATGACGGGCTTCTGCAGCATAACCAAATGCTCGTCCATACAATGCATGCATATCTGCATATTCGATGAATTCGGCCATATCAAAACACTTCAAACTGTCCTATTAGAATATTGACAATACAATGACAACGCACCACTCAACAGAACAAAATCGCATTCCAGTTGTCATTTTTCATCCACACTAATTTTATTCTTTTCTACAAGGTGTTTTTGTCAACATCTGTGGAAGAAATGGAACATAAATTTATCCACCGGATATTTTTCACCTATTCATGTGCAGCCGTTTTTGTAGTTCATTCGTTTGCTTTTCATTAGTTATGTCTTCCGATGTGCGTTTTTTCAGCTAAATTTATCTTCGGGTAAAAGATTTTCTCCCATGAAATTATACTTATCACTGAAACTCCTCAACATTTAAGCTGTGAATACGAATTGGCAACATCCAAATGTTGAGTTTCATGAGATTCAGATAACACAACACGAAACGTGCTTATTCCACGCGTACATACAAAATATGGACTGAATTCGATATTTCATAGTGGAGTAGCTTGTTAGTTCGAAAACACCACGAATCTACATAACTTGATATTTCATTTGAAAAAATATCTACTTGGTGAATGAAACTTTCAACTAGGTACTGTACTTTTTGTTTACGACTTCATTTAAGCATATTTTGTATTATCCCTGTCATGAATGTTGTTGAATTAATTAGTTATTAGTTGAGTTAGCATTAGTATTTCTACTGTTAAAATTTTTCATTTCAAATAATGGTGGACGATCGGGTTTGATGTCGTCGAGTGAAACTGCATTTTTATTAAGAATCGTTGCTCCGATCAATTTTCCACAAAAGTACTTTTATTCAAAAGTAGTCTTGCTAAGTTTTGGGTGTGGACCATTGGGGGTAGTCCGTTCCTGACTTTGTAGCAAAACAACTGACTCCTGCATGAAAGCTCATCGAAGGAATTCATTTGTTCAGTTGATCACCTAAATTTAGATGATTTTGAATATTCACTTTGAAAGTTATCAAAGAAAAAACATTTTCATTTTGTAACTTTGAGGGCCCGTAACTCGTAACAGGCTTTTAGGAACAAAAGTTATATGAAGTACTGGTGATATATTTACATCTATACATTGTCTTGGAAGGAAAAGAGGGGAAGTCCAAGGACTCCCTGTATAATATATATATATATATATATATATATATATATATATATATATATATATATATATATATATAGATATATGTTATTATATGGTATATATGTCAAATGAAAAAATAAAAATAGGGCACAATGATATTTTAAAAACTTCATAAATACCTGATATGATTGTTTATATAATTTTTTTCTGTACGGTTTGCATCTTGAAAACCTTTGGCCATAGTCTAGTCGACGCAGATAATTCAAGAGGGTGGCAGTACCGTTTTTTTTTTTTTCATTCAATTGGAACAACCTATGAAAATATACAAATCCAAATTTGGAAACAAACATTCAGAATTCAACTAAACATTATATTTATATGTAAGAAACATCCTGTAAATTAGTTTAGAACCAGAAGGAAACATGACAGGGAAATTCATATTATTTTTTTCTAAATGATCAAAGTAATAGAATTTGAGATAGAAAAATGGAAAGTGTCAACTTGAAGAAATATTTGCAAATAGTACTATGTGTAGAAATCAAATTTGTAAATAACATAAGTATATTAGGTGAGAAGTTAAAAAATGTGTTTTAAAAAAGGTGCTAATAGTGAAAATTGATAAAAGATAACAAAAAGTTATGGTTACACCAAGGAGAAAGAAAAATAAATGGGATCGAAAAATGAAAATGAAAAATGAAGCAGAACTGTAAATTTCTATGAACAATTTTGAAGGAAAAATGCTTTCAATTGAGGCATTTGAAAACATTCATGCATACAATCAACTTTGTAACAAAATCTACTAAGAAACCACTTACCAAGAATTAGAGGTTGGAGTCCCAACTTTTCACTTCACTAGCAGTAAAGAGGCCGAATTTTGCAAGACATTCACTTCAAATTAACCACAGAACATCCCGGGATTCGTGTGAGTTCTAGAAATAACAGTATTTGATCTTCATAAACTCAATCAAGTGGGAATATTCATCGAACTGTCACATTCTCGAATTAATTACAAAAAACATCATTTTTAATTAAAATATTCTTCTTCTGTTTATCAAAAAGACTGAGAATAACCTATAAATATTTATTTTGGAATATTTCTATCATTGCGCAAGCAAATTTGAAGATTTCAATTCTGATTGGTTGAAAAGTATTACCAGAATAAGATAGATATCGCAGACATAGGTTGTTTTAGTAATATTTCAATGAAAAATAACTATCTTACTATTTTTGGAATCATCATTTATTATTTGATCATTTTACAATCAATCCTTCCAACATAAACAGTATATTGACATCAAGAAAACAACTAGATGGCGCAGCTGCAATCCTCCTGAGATTGAGAGAATCATCTCTACATAGGCGTACCGACTGAGCTGGAAAAAGGTAAAATAAAAAGAAAAAAAAGAGAGGTACAGGAAAGAAGGGTAAAAAGCATCATAGCTGGAGTTTTCTTTGTTATGATAAGTATATGTCACAAAAATTTGAATAAATAAAAAACAAAAACAACAATCATACACAACATAAAAATATATATATATATATATATATATATATATATATATATATATATATATATATATATATATATATATATATATATATATATATATATACACCCGTAACAGTGAGTACTGGGAACTCTTTAAAAGTGCTCCTGCATGATTGTCTCCGTCCGATATGAGCCATGATTCTGATGGAATATTTTTGTAACATAAAAACCCTCACTGCAAATGCTCCAGTACCCCAGTCCATACCGTAGGTGGCAGTGTACTGTTCCATAGTAGAGGTTCAACAAGGTCAGTTTACTACAGTGGCTCGACATAAACCACAGTGGGTAGCAATTTCTACGGAAAGAGTTTCTATTTGAGGAGTCCAGGTGAGTTTGTAGTTTAGCGTGACGCCTAGCATCTTTGTTGTTGAGCAAGATTCAACGTGCAACCCGTCGTTCTCATAAATGCTGAAATTATCGTGAACATTATTCAGTGAGAATTCCATTGATTATGTTTTGATCAATGACAAATTATTTGTATTTGCCCATGTTACTACCTGCTCCTAGATATCCTGTGTTTTTTCTGCGAGAGCTATAGCGTTCTTGTCCTTCATGGGGAAATTGTTGGCATCTGCGTAAGCAACCACATTCCCCGTGAGACTATTTAAGAATTGCATCAGATCATTGGTATATTTGGAAAATAATAAAGGACCAAGTATTGAGCCGTCAGGAACACCCTGCTCAATGGTTGCCTTGCAAATATGACTTCGTCAGTTTCAAGGCAGTTCCTCTCACAATATATCGTTTCAATTTTCGGGGTAGAAAAACATGATTTACATTATCGAAAGCTCTAGCGAGGTCTACGAACAATCCACAGATGTTTAGTTCGTCATCGAAAGCGTTTATGACGTGTTCATGTAATTCATATACTGCAGATTCAATACTTTTGTTCTGGGTGAAGCCATGCTGATTTGGTGAAGGCAGTTCATTTGCACAGAAAAAGGATATCAACTGTTTCTTGATATTCAATTCAAAAATCTTGGGAGTTAACTCATATATAGCTCGTATAGAAATTAGAATCTCATTTTTTTTAATTGGTGTAACGAGTGCAGCTTCCAATTTTCCGGCAAAAATTCCTTGTTCCAGCGAAAAATTTGTGATATTTGTCAAAGGTTCACATAGTTGCAGAACACATGTTTTCAGAATATTATTGAAGGTCCACAACGTCATGCTCAGTTATAGTTTAAAGGAAAATGGAGTTTTGCCATATTTTTATGTTATTTTCCAAAAAGTTCAAATCGACAACTTATTCCTTAGAGCTTCGAAAAAAAAAATATTGAAATTGCTAGCCATGCAATTTTAGGAACAATTTTACCACCTTCATTGATTATGATATTATCGGGATTATTTAGTTTTTTCTGAATGTGATTAAGAATTTTCCACAGAGTTTTCGACTGATTTCTTTAATTGGCTATTCTGTCGTCTATACCCTAATTGAGATTGTCTTTAAGTTCTCCTCTATATGTTTGCGTTACTTGTCTACTGATTCCTACATATCTTTCATCAATACTTGCAAAAGTCACTAGCTTTTTTTATTCTCGAAGTTCTGGTGTTAGTATGCTGCGATTGAATTTCTTTATTTGTTTGCGGAGGCGCCTCAGTGGAAATGCTACTTCAATGTGATGTTGAACTATATTATGAAAAACTACAATAGTCTTGTTTGGACAGGTCTCATTGTAGACACTTCCACAGGACTCATTTTTTAGAGAAAGTTTGAAGTTATTCACATTGTTTTCCAAAAACCCTTCACCATAGCTTGATAAAAAAAAAATTACTCTTTTTCATTTCTTATAGTTGGAATTCGAATGATTTGGGCAAGATGATCAGACAAACTGTAGTTCTTGATTTCCACTTCGTAGTCACTATTGTCACTAATGATAAAATTATCCAGGCATGTACTTGAGTTAGCGTTATCCTTATTGGCTCGTCAATAGTACATTTATAAGATGGAAAGTTGCTAATTGGTTCAGAAAAAGTTTCAGTTCCCTACTGGTAACAGCAAAATTCATGTTGAAATCTCCACCTATGATGATGGTATTATAGTTTTCAGTCAACAGAGTTAGCATTTCCATGGAGTGGTTCAGAAAATATGTTAGATAACCTGATGGAGGTCTATAAATATACACACAGACCGTACCAGTTTTTTGCATTGCAATACCACAACACTCTAGGACCCCTTCTTCGTGGAAGCCCTCCAAATCAGCTTCAGTGATTTCTAGCCTTCTTTCATCATGTTTCTAAATTGCTACACCCCCATTTTTCGTAAATCTTCTACAGAAGGTTGTATACAAATTGAAGTATTTCAGTTCCATGACTTCTATCTGTATATCATTCTGAAATGTTCCGCGATCATTAAAATCACAAACTAGTTCACCAACTGTTAACATACCCACCTGAAGAATTCTATTACTAATACATTGAATGTTTTGGTGGCATACAGTTGATTTGAGTACCTTCTTTTTTATTTGGCGTACTATGTTTTCTGTCGTCCCTTCGCTCATTATGTTCAGTTATATTACTCCGAAATAAAATGGTGTCGTTTTTGGAGCAGCCTGCGACAGCCTTGGATATGGAAAATTGGGCTGAGTTTTCTCTCTTTGACTAACTATTATTTCTTGTACTTCCATGGCCAATGTTTTGGGTGGTTCATGGCGTGTATTGGTTGTTCTTATCCAGATTAGTCTCGTTAATATCCTGTTCCTGGTTGTGTTGGCAGTTAATTCCTGTAGTCAATATACCGTTTTCCTTTTGCACTTATACTGTACTCATTTCGGTGGTAATTGGCTTTTATTAGGATATCGTTGCACTCAAGAATGATCTAATTGTTTTGGATACATAGGATACATGAACATTCCACTTCAGGTGAGGGTCTTGGTATATCCCTAGATATTTGATTTCTTTCGCGAATTGGATTTGAAATTTTTCGCGTGAACAGTTATCATTGGTTATTGTTAAGTTAACAAAAGGTGACAAATTTGAAGAAAGACAAGTAAAGGGCATATAATGAGTTTTGGATAAATTTACCGTCAAAATTTTACTTTTGAGAGAATGGAAAATGTTGCTCATTTCTCTTTCCGCTATTTTTTTTAGTGCTTCCCGAGTGTGTCCAGTGAAGATGTATCATCTGCAAAACTCACTATATCTCCACAAGTCTGAATGATGAATAGATCATTGATGTATATTACAAACAATATTGGCCCAAATACTGAACCCTGCGGCACTCCATATTTGAGAACTCGTTCTTCGCTCAATTTTCCGTTTATTTTAACTGATTCCGATTTGTAAGGTAGTCCTTCGTAAGCTCATATGGAGTTCCTCTGAAACCAATACTTTCTAGAACCTTCAGTAACTGCTCATGGTCTACAGTATCGAATGCTTTCTGTAGGTCAATAAATACTGCCAAACTTGGCTCTCCGATATCCAGTGACTTATAAATTTTAGTTGTTAGATATACTATAGCGTGTGGACATCTTGCCAAATTGCTTTGGCGACAAAATATTATACTTATTCAAATAACTAATGATTCTTATATCTAACATTTTCTCAAAAACCTTGGCAATGTTGGTTATCAGAGAAATCGGTCTATAGTTTGTAATTTCATGTTTATGGATCGTAGTTATTACTGTTCATTTCAGTGCTGACGAAAAGACGCCTTTTAGTAATAATTGATTAATCAGATACGACAGAGGAACAGATATACAGGTACCGATTTCTTTTAGAGTTTCAGAATGTATTTCATCGTAGCTTTTTAAAAATTTTAAGTTCCTCATTGATTTTTCCGACCTCTCTTTCATCAGTGGGTTTGAGAAATAATGAGTTCTGAATATGTCGCCCATTTTCCATTTGGTTTTTTCTTTATTACATTTTTTGGTTTTTTTCCCAACTTTTCTCTTATGTCTGTGAAAAAATCATTGAATTTGTTTGAAATTTGTTGGTCATCGGTGAAGGTGCCCTCATTGTTGATTTCAATTTCTTTATTATATGTTTTCTTGTTAGTAATTTTATTTTTATAGAAGTCTGACTTTCACTTTTTCATGAAAATGTTGAGTTAATTTCTATATTTTTCATAATTTTTCACATTTTCCCAATTAAGATTTTTTTTGCGATATTCATCAACTCATATTTAGTGTTAACAGATTTTATCAGCGCATTTGTGATCCATGGGTTTTTTATTTTTTTATTTCTAACTATATTAGTATTTCGTTGTATATAAATATTCAACTTGCTCAGAAAAGTATTGGATGCCTCATTTGGACTCATAGCATAATAAACTTCTATTCATTGCTCGCTTTTAATTTTGTTTTATTTATACAGGTAGTATTTTTTTCTTTTTTTTGTAATTTTTTTTTCTGTATCATGAAACACTACTTGGGCCGGTGGTGTGAAATGATCTGTAACTAACGTATCCAAAACGATGGCAATACATGAATACTGATGTGTTTTTTACTCTTATAAATATGTGATCAAGACTGGTTTTTGTATTATTTTGTATGCGTGTTCTTTCATTTATGGCTGAAATGAAGCTTTCCTCACTTGAAATTGAAGAAGAACTAAAAATGGAATTCTAGACACACGGCAGTATGTGGGACCTACATAGCTGCAATTCTGCATGTCTAATGAGCCCCCATTGAAAACCTAGAATCCCAAACTTTACGGATAGACCTATCATAGTTATTGAGTCATCAAGATCTGAAAACTGCCATTTTTATCACTCACTGATTCACTCATCAAAACCTCGACCATTTCTAGGTGACTCGAACTTAAAATTTGGCAACAAGGTAGATCATTCAACAATAATATATGCGGTTAGAACGCGTCACATAATGAACAATTCATAGGTTCACCGGAAACTATCCCTTTTTAACCGACGAAACCAAAAAGGAGGAGGTTCTCTATTCGACCCGTATATTTTATGTTTTTCCATAATATTTTTTTATGTATGAACTTTTTACTGAGGCGTCCGATTCCGATAATTCTTTTTTCAGTGGATAGGGTGTACTTCGAATTTGGTCCCATATGAATTTAAAAGATGAAATCCACCCCTAAGGGTAGCGAAATGAAGGATATTGATCACTCACCCTCTGAATTCTGGTCCGTTAACCGATTCTATCAGGCATAACTTTGTACTGGGATCTTCAATTTGGATGATTTTTCCTTCAATAGATAGGATATACCTTATATTTGGATTTCGAGAGGAATTAGCCACCCTTACGTGTAGAAAAATAGGGAAAAATTGATTTTTCTCTAGTGAACATTGGCACACACATACGTAGTTGACAATGACAGATCGCTACTGACATTATTCTTGTTCCGTCAAAATCAGTATATTTTATGAGAGGATGGAATGATATACAAAGTCATGAAATAAACTAACCAGAACAATGAAAATAATTTATATTACAACAAATAGTAAAAGCAGATAATAATATTATTTAACTAGTAATAGTTGAAGTGAGGTGGGTAAGTAAGTATTTTGGAAGTAATCAGGAAACAAGTAGGTAGTAATTGGTAGATTTTAGCCACAAAAAATTGGAAAATAAAAACTTTTTAACAAAAAATTAAACCGACGAAATACGGAACTGAAAAGTAAAAAATAAAAACTTTTTTAAAAAAAATTAAACCGACGAAAAAATCAACTGAAAAGCAAAAAATAAAATAAATCTTCTTAGTCTAAATGATAATTGCGCTCCTAAACTAATGTGAGTAACTGATTTTGAGTCGGCGCCAAACAAACTAGCAATTGAATTAGGTGAAGCGTGCAATGAGGCAGCGAGATGCACGGCTGCGTTTTGATGACTTCTTTCATAGATAATGATCTTCGATAATTGTTTGTTTGACGCCGACTCAAAATCAGTTACTTACATTAGTTTAGGAGCTCAATCATCATTTAGACTAAGAAGGTTTATTTTATTTTTTGCTTTTCAGTTGATTTTTTCGTCGGTTTAATTTTGTGTTAAAAAGTTTTCATTTGCTTGGCACATTCAATAACAATTCACAAATCACAAGCCCTGTTCAATATTCAGCAAAGGGCAGGCGTATGTTGCACTCACTCGAGTCAAATCCATTAACGGTGTTCATCTCATAAACTTAAATCCAAGCCAAATCAAGGCTCAAGAAAGCTCTATAGTAGAGTACAACCGACTGCGAACATTATACCGCCTCGCTTTGGCAAATTTATCGAACAGCGGAAAACATGTCAAAAAAAATTCAGACAATGGATTGGCTATGTGCTCCAACATTTCCACCGTGATAGAAAATATAGAAATTGATAATGAAAAGAAAACAGTGCAGGGTGAACGCAAGAAAAACATTGAGGGTCATGTATTTATTCATATGAATAAAATGATGGAACTTTTAAGAACTCAAAGATATCTCACTCAAAACATAAATGTGAAAAAGTGGCCAAGTTCAATACAAACGACGTTCGGAGTTGTCGGCGGCGCCGTGGAAAGAATTGAGATCTGCACTGATGACGTTGGCATTTTTGTAACCAACGTAAAATCATGTGAAATCGCAGTGAGTTTGGTATTCGTAAGATAACATTATGAATACTGTGAAAACGCCATAGCAAATAACTGGATTAGTTATGGAAAATCAATGAAATGGTTATGAATAATAACACAATTCGTTATGGAGAATAACTAAATTTGTTATGGAAAATTACGTGATCTGCTGTGTAAATCTACTATGCTGTTACTGTAATTTGAAGTGAATTTTGTGATTTCCAGCAGTAGAATCACATGAAATATAATCAAAGTCTACTTGATCTGTACTGTATATATTACACAGTCAACAATGTAGAATTCAAATGTACTTTGTGATTCTTCGGCGGAATATTATATTGAATTTCAGAATAAAATGTGAATTCGCACTGTGATGTAAAACCTCCTGTGATTTGGCTTATTGTATTTGGAACCACATTCAGCTTTATATATTCACATTCAATGAAAATGAAATCTACACTGCATCAGTTTTATCAAAAAGCCTTTATCAGAATATATATTTTCAGAGGAATGGTTCAATTGAATCAATCACAAACCATTCCACTGAGAGAGGGATATAAACATCCGTTGAAAAGTATCACCATATGTAGTACATTTCATCTTAATTATTGATTAGTGAGTGAAATTAAAAGA
Source organism: Gonioctena quinquepunctata (assembly GCA_018342105.1). Lineage (NCBI taxonomy): Eukaryota > Metazoa > Arthropoda > Insecta > Coleoptera > Chrysomelidae > Gonioctena > Gonioctena quinquepunctata. The sequence goes on along the minus strand of JAFIRS010003919.1, from coordinate 72,504 downwards.
ATTTTATAAATATAAAAGGCAGAAGAAAAAATCAGATACAAACGAAATAGAACAAATTTCACAGGCCAAAACAAAACACCACGAATCCATCAACTCAAAAGAACGAATAGACTATGAAAAAGCAGAAAGTGAAACAATAATCAAATTTTACGATGATAGGTACCTACTCATTTGAAAAATGACGTCATGTACAACGAAAAATATATTAACTTAAACTGTTTCAATAATGAAACATAACACACTTCAAAATATGAATACAATAAAAATTCAAGTACAAACTCGAAACAAAATAAACGGAAATAAAATACTGGAATATTGAATTTATAGAAAATAACACTAACTAATACACTGATAACACAAATGGGAGAGCTGAAGTTCAAAGTATTTCTCTACATACCTACTAACTAGCTTGTTGATAAAATTGAAAACCTTTTTTCGAACAGCTGATACTTTTTTCGATTTTGATCCTGAATCTGGCTGTATTTTCAGGAACATCCTTTGCAAAAATTCCATTGTTATTGAGAGATCTTTTGGATATTTAATATTTAAAATAAAATATGCCAAGGCATATGCCACTTTGAGCATCCAAAAATGTTGCTTCTCCATCATTACCAATACGTAAAGAACTGGCTGGAAAATGAGTTTCAAAAATAATTTTTTTTATGACTGTCAACAGTCTTCAACATTTTTTTTTAATCATGTAACTGTGTGTAAACTGATGAAAACTAACGAATTTTTGCTCTGAATCGCAAGGTAATTTATGTAATAACCGTACAAAATTCAATAACTTATATCTGCTGAATGAATACTCACCAACTTCTAAAATGGTTGGAGTAAGAGGTATTCCTTCTGGGTCTATATCTGATATGTTCTGGAAAAAAAGAGGAATTAAAATACTGAAATTTGTGAGTGGAGGAACTTGAAAAAGATATTTTTACAACAGACATTCTTTTAAATAATTTTTTTTTGACAAATTAATGATTTTAAGAGAACGATGGTTTTGAAAAACGAATCAAAACTAAACGAATCAAAATTCTAGATTATCTGAGAGGCCTTTTAGTTCTCAAGCAAAATTTATAGGATCCGTTATTTTGGATTTTTTAATTTTGACAATGTAATCCTAATATCCGACCTCAAAAGAAGGCATTTTAACTAAAATACAGTTTTTAAAAAAATATTCCGAGAAAAAAGTTTGAATATTTATCTTTGTATTCTGGATATTAATGTTTGATAATTTCATGCTGAGAATTTGTGAAAGAAATTATTTTTTTCGATAATCACCAACAAGTTGTTAATTTGACATGAATCAACATATGAATTATTATTCATAGGCCAAGAAATCATATTTACGGAGCGTTATAGGTACATTTGAAACTACATAAATTGCAAGAAAACATAATATACAAAGGATATACTAGATAATCACAAAACCCACACAACTGAACCTAATCTTTAAACATTACATAATAAACACCATACTTATCACCGAAATATTGAATGCAGATTTGCAGCAGAGGGTGAACAGATGATCTCACCACTTCAGGGTTTAGGTGCAGGCATAAAATGAACATAGAGGGGGTTTCACATAACAAAACATGTCAGGATACTCTTTACCGAATCAATCTGGTGAATCATTCGTTTTCACAATGTACTTTCAATGCTTTTCATGTTTTAATCTGTAAGACACTTCTTAACGTATTTTTAAAGTTTTGATCATGTGGAATGTTGGTCACAAGATATGATCTGTGAAATTCACAGAACGTATTAAGCTTCTTCACAACGATCTTATTCAGTGTGAACGGGTACCAAGTTCAATAGCAGTTTTTTAAATCATAGCTAGAGGAATGTACAACTTTCTTCAATTGATTTGATAGAAAATTTGTTACGTTCTTACGTTGATATTGGATTTATAACTTGGCAAGTTTTATCATATATGTATTGAGTACCAATATTGTTAACCTTCCGCTTATAACGTACGGTCTCTCGCACCGACTAATTTGAATATTTGCGCTAACTTTCTGTTGTTTATATATTTCCCGCTTTCTGCCAGGGTACCTTTCGTACTATTAAGAATCTTGTCAGGTTTACATTGTCTGTCGAATAGAGCGTTTGCTTCGTTAGAAAAATAAGTATAGGGTGCGTGAAACCGGCGTTATCGTTCGTGTAAAACTCTGAGGTAAGTATAATTTGATTTGACGTCTTCATTCTTGAACTGAATAGTATGTTTTTAGTGTGACTACGTCAGAATGAGTTACGAAAGAGAACAGGAGCGATTGCGAAGACTGTATGAGGAAGTCAGTGAATCAGTCAGCATCTCCAGGGAATGTGCATAGACTGCATTTGGCAAAATGAAAATTGATAAAATTTTAACTAGTTTGTTCAGTTGCCAGTTTGTATTTATTCAATTTTTTTGTTTCTATTATATTGTTATATTTGATGTTAATTCATTACTGTTTATGTTTTTGTCATTTTCATCAGAGGAATATTTTTTTTGGTTAAATTATTGTTGTATTGAATAAAAATACAGTTGTTTTATAACCTTCAAAAAAAAATTTTTTTCAAAAATCCGTTTGTGTTTGTATTTGTACATGAAAATTATAGTCAAATATTATGTTCAATAAAAAATATTCATTTATTTTTAAGTAAAAACGACCAATAATCATTCCTTGAAAAAATCGGTTTGTCAGACCGACGTTATCAAAAATTAAGAAACCACTCACGTTATCTGCGGAAGGTTGATAAAGACACAAATGTCAAGCCAAAACAAACGCAGCATGACGATCGATTGGTCTCTCTATCTCTCTCTCTTTCTCTCTCATAGGCCTTTTCATTCTAGAAATGTTTTTGTGCACATCAACTTCTGCCATGTTATTCGGACACTTTATACATGTTGTTGTGTGACATGTCGCAGCGATACACATGGTAAAACATTTTCGGAGGACTTATATTACCTATATCATGGTTTTCCGAAGCCCTGTCTCGAATATCGTCGAAATAATATATTATGCAACGATCATGTAATGATAGCTATCAATACATGAGCACTTTGTGAGTTCCGACATGAGCCGAAGGCGAGTGTCGTAAACCGCGTGCGAGTGTATTAATAGCCATTACATGATCTTTGTATAAACTATTTTTTCTACGACCAATAAATAATAAAATAAAAACAAGAATTTCTGGTGCTGAACAAGATCAGAAACACACCACTTGATTATCCCCAAGTATGTGTTTCTATAGGATATATATATATATATATTATACATATATGATAAAGAATGATTTATAGAGTATTAACCATAACGAATCAGTCAAAAATCAACATCAATGGTTTTAAGTTCTGGCCAGGGTTTTGCTACAAATACTTCACTGTCAGTCGCTGCGATAACCGTCGGGATCCCCGCCTGATCGGATCTGTCGCAGACAGATAGGCATTTTTGGCGCTGTATTCAGGCATTTTGTGTGTTTTACCTAATATCTCTATGACATTTTCGGGGGGAAGGGGGACTAGACCCCCTGAAAATTTTGGTATAACGATGTAGTACTGTTTGTGGTGAATTAGTGTATATAATAATAATGAGTTCATTCACCAATTTAAAGTAAAACAAATGGTGGACTTTACAATATAAACCAAATAGTAAAAAAACAGATATAAAAACTCGGGGTTGTGCATGGGAATAGAGTTTGTCTATAGTTTATCTACAGTACGTTAGTTAGATTGGTAGGTGAATAAATGATATATATATATATATATATATATTGAAGAAATCTTAATTCTTAATTCAATAAATAGAAATGGAGTGGTAGACCTAACTGGATAACTATCATCAATATGATTATTATGAATTGAAAAAAATATGAATATCATGTTTCTGTGAGCTGTATATGTATAATTTCAGGCGTTTTTGACCAGATTGATAGTATTTAGAGTGAAAATTTCTGTTTTCATAAATATGATTGATTTCACCGACCAATATTCCTCTTTATGTGCATTTGTGTTTTCTGCCTTGTTTGGTAAGTATATGGTTTAATCTTTGCAGGATGCTATTTTTGTTTTTATAAGTGTAAATCAATAAGTTATAATTTTAACATCTTTGCGTCAGCGTTATTGGCTCATTAATGGAAGGATGACTGTGCGAAGCGTGCTACGGAAATGTTCAGTTTGCTTCAGAGCGAATCCGACTAGCATGACTCGTATTATGGGAGATCTGCCCACAAACAGAACCACTCGAAATCGTCCTTTATTGTATCACAGGCATAGACTTTGCAGGTCCTTTCAACATAAAAGATGGAAAACTAAGAAATCGTAAAATTATAAAATATGTATTTTCATTTGTTTCACAACGAAGGCCGTCCATTTAGAGATGGTTGGTGACCTTAGCAGTGCGGCTTTTCTCAATGTTCTGAAAAGATTTGTTTGTCGCCGTGGTAGCTGCAAAATTATATAGTCCGACAATGCAACCAATTGCTCATAACGAGATAAACGAGATAAAACGCGTTTATGAATCTTTGGATCAATGTATCGCTGAACGAGAAACCTCGAATTTTCTCTTGGAAAATAATATACAATGGAATTTCATTCCTCCTCGTAGTCCTCATCACGGTGGGTTATGGAAAGCCGCTGTTGAAATAGCGAAATATCACATTACTCGGGTAGTAGGAAATTATCACTTAACTTTCGAGGAATTAGCAACTATTTTTGCCCAAGTCGAAGCGATAATGAATTCCCGTCCCCTCACTCCTTTGTCCAGTGACCCAAATGACCTTAGCGCCCTAACACCAGGTCACTTCCTCATCGGTGATCTCCTTACGTCTATTCCTCAAACAGACCTTTCACCGAATCATTTATATATATATATATATATATATATATATATATATATATATATATTTATATTTATATTTATATGAACGTCTCCAACAAATTGCTCAACATTTATGGAGTCGTTGGTTTTAGGAGTACCTCAGTCATATTCAACAGCATTCTAAATGGAGGGAAAACGACCTGGACCTTCTCAAGGTTGAATCCATGGTTATTCTAATCGACGACTGTGCTCCTCCTCAACATTGGCGCGTAGGAAGGATACAGGAGCTGCATCCAGGCTCAGATGGAGTAACAGAGTGATAATAAAGTGAAAATAATTCGACAGATTTTCGAAACCTTGTTGCCAGGCATTAAACACGAGAGCCCAACGGGCACGAGTGGCTATTGCCAAATGGCAACAAGTTTGAGAAATAGACTGGAGAATTATTTTCTACTTCATCGAACTCTCGTGTGGTATTCTATAGATAATTTTTCGATATTACGATCATAAACACATTTCTTCGCACAATGTACTGAACCGGTTTTGATTCATTTCTCACTTCTCATGCGAATTGATGACAGATGTCGAATTAAAAATAAAGGTTGTCAAACAAAAACAAAATACCTCAAATTATTCCCGCGGCAATTTTCTTGCTAGAATATTCCCACTATAATAATGTTTTGATTGGCCAAAACGTACATGAATGATTTGAATTGAAAGTTTCCATTGGTTTCTAGGAATGCCAAAAATAATCTGTATAATTTTCAGGAAATATTTCTGTAGCATTATTTTTTTTTTAAATGAACATCTAGTAGTAATACCACTAGTGACTGAATTTTCGCGATAAGTCTGTCGATTTATTTCTAAACGAAACTGAGTTGCTTGAAAACACCACGAGTCCGCAGGACGAGTGGTGTTTTCTTCAAGCAACTCAGTTGAGTTTAGAAATAAAAGACAGACTTATAAGATAAATTCAATCACGAGTGGTATTTTATAAGACTATTTCACGAACAAAGTGAAAGGTCAAAAAATTTAAGTTTGGCAGAATGAGATGAAGAAATTCAATAATAATAAATAATTCAAATTTAATTATAATCAAGAAATATTTATGTCAACTATAAACAATTTGTTTTGATTATTATTTGTTATCTATAACAATAAATAATTTTTTATGAACACGATAATACATTATTCTCGACTATAATTATTATAAATGGTCAATTGTAAAATTTTTGAACAGTATGACCGTTATTAGGTGGATACAATGTATTGTTGGTATTATTACTTGATGTACTTGGAGTACTCCTAGAAGTATTCACTATATTCTGATGATGTTCAGCACTAAGATGTAAATACGGTTTCATCGAGTTCGAACTTCCATGTCCAGTAATTTTCATAGCTTGTTGTTCACTAACGCTGGATTGTAGTAAGTGACTTACTGTAGTGGCACGATTAGAGTGATTTGTCATTTTTAGTTCTTTAGTGTCTAATCCTATCTTTTCTGCAGAGAGTTTTGTCCATTCCGATATTGTATTAATACCAATAGGGCAATTCTTGTGCCAATTATTATTATTATATTTATTCCACTATTTATTCCATTCTTGTCAGAAAAAGTCTGTCATTGGTAATAATTCCCCTTCTTGATATAAGTTTCTGGTATAATCTCACAGGACACATTTCAGGATTTTTCAAATTTTGAGTAAGCCATTTAGTATCTGCACAGTTTTTATCACCACCTTGGCGGGTTTTGGAGAATATAGGGTTATATCATATAACTTATATGCAATTCTGTTTGTCAAACAGCATTTGTTGTTCGTCTCTCCTTTGAGAAAATGTAACAATAAAAGTTGCTTCGTTACTTCTCCAAGCTCTATCTGAAAAAACTGCAGCTATGTGAAAAAACTTCTTTTGGAGTCCCTCTGGCGTGTCTTCGTCCCATTGTAAGCACATATTTTTATATTCGTATGAAGTCATAGCGACAGAATTCATTTTTTTTTTCGGGTACAGCTTGCAACAATTTTCCCTTACTATCTCGAGCCGCCCTCACATCCTTGAACATTATATCTTTGAAGGGATCAATATGTCTCTAATACACACAAAAATATTTTTCTTGTACTAATTTTGCAGTAGTGTTCCATATGATTTTAATAACACTCTCCTTGTAATCACTACCATCAATTTTCCCGCATATTGAATGCCCAGTCTTTTAGAATGAATGCTAATCTTTCGTTGCTATTTTCTGCATCTAATTTGTAGTTGCGTTCCGCACAGAACGTCATAAATTGTCTCCATATATAAGATTTCGATTTTTTTTGTGTTACTGGGGATATTTACTTCAAAAGTTTGGTTTATTTCTTCGTTTGAAGTAGCATCGAAGCGACTCATTTTGACATTTGCAGCTACAATTATTTTTGGTCAAACTGTCAAACTTTGCATTGCGATCCGTATCCATGGTTACGTCGTTGAAAACACCATGCTGATAGACCAATCATAATTGAAAGACAGCTGGTGTTTTCGCGATAATACAAGCTGTCTTTGGTTTTTGATTGGTCAGATTTTGTGAAAATTCCAAGGTGCGTGGAATAGTCAAAGACAAGCTTTTATTTGAGCCGTGTACTGGTACGTATAAAATAAATTTAAGTCATCGCTGACAATGATTTAATGATTTTTTGTTGAATTATTTGGTTTCAAAAAGATGGTGGTATTCATGAAAGTAGGTCCTAATCAATTTGATTGGGCAGTGATGAGTTGGTGAGTGAGAATTTGTCGAAGTATTTGATTTTTACGAAGTATTAATGAGAGTAGGCACCAATTAATTGCATTGGACAATGAATGGTTGGTAAGTAACAACTTGTCGGAGTATTAATTTTATTACAATTCACGCGACAAGCTTTTGAAAGCAAATAATTCGACAAAAAATAATTAAACCATTATCAGTGATGACTTAAATTTATTCTATACGTTTCAGTACACGGCTTAAATAAAAGCTTGTCTTGTGTTTTTTATTAGTTATTATATTTTTTGCTTTTTAGTTGGTTTGCCTCAACCTGTTCATTTCTAATTGAGCATCTCTATTACAAGGTCTCTCACCTGTGAGTTTTGAGCTGAAAGAAATCATGATCTCCGACCCCAAAAACTCCCACACACCAATTTTGAATAGAATCTGACCATAATCACAAAATTCGTCCGCCATTCTGGAGTCGCCATCTTGAATTAATAGATTTTGACAAAAAATTCATAATCTTGGAACCAGAAACTCCCACACACCAATTTTGAATGAAATCAGACCATAATCACAAAATTCGTCCGCCATTCTTGGAGTCGCCATCTTGAATTTATAAATTTTGACAAAAAATTCATGATCTGCGATCCCGAAAACCCCCACACACCAATTTTGAATCGAATCGGACCATAATCACAAAGCTCGTCCGCCGTCTTGGAGCCGCCATCTTGAATTCATGAATTTTGACTAAAAAAACATAATCTCAGACCCCAAAAACCCCCACATACCAATTTTGAATCGAATCGGACCATAATAACAAATCTATTTCGCCATCTAGGAGCCGCCATTTTGTTTTTTCCCAACGAATACTTTATATTGCATTGTCACTGGAATTATGAACACCTGCCAAATTTCAAATCAATCGGGCGACTAGAAATTGGTCAAAATTCACTTTCAAAATTTGACCCTTACTAACGAACGAACGAACTAACAAATGAAACTAAATATAATCTTGTGATAAAATCATGGAATCAAAGTCTTAATAAATTTACTTGGAAAAATTCGCAAAATAAACACAGCCGTCAACGACGTCTGGCTTAGCGGTCCCCCGATGCGACGATGCTTGGTTCAAAATATTACTACTTATATTAAACTCAAAAGGGCCAAAACATATATTTTATTTTTATTTTTATGGGTTTTTTCATGTCAGGGTTTTGTTAATTTTTAGTTTAAGTTTTATTACGAGCTAAAGAACTAGGTTAACGAGCGCTTGTCTATAAGGGAAAAATTAATTCATCAATTGGAGATAATAATTCAGAAAAAAAAACAGAAATAGATTAAGTTATGAAAATATACCATTTCAAAAGTACTGACTCTCCAATAACCTTCTGAAGACGGTAATTATTTACCATTAGAAGTGTGTTTCAATCGCCCTGATTCATCTTGGGGTCAAAAAGATCTAGAAATGCCCTATAAAAATAGGTACTCTAAGTGAAATTTATCTATAACATCGTCATATGGAGGGTAAGGAGGACTATCTCTGTTACAAAATGTGTCCCTGAAAGAGTATTAAATTAATATGACGTTACTTTACCAGAACACTGTTTTTAAAGAGATAGATACATGTTATTTCATTAATTAGAGGACTGAAATACTTTTATCAACTTCTAGTATATAAAAGTGTTTTTAAATTTTACTACTTCCACTGAGCTGACTTCATTTTACCTTAAACAACGAAATTAAAACTACACACTATAGTACACAACCGCCATTCTGGCCACTTTATTTAATAATTTTTAGTGGCCACTTTTTTTATTAATAAAAATGAAATCATTGAAACCAAATGTCTATATTCCTGTGCCAAATTAACACCAAAAATGGAAATTCAAGAAAAAAAAATTATTAATACAGATGGCCAAATTAAATGGAAAAAAAATTATTATTAGTAATAAGGAAAGCCAAATATTATTATTTTATCATTTGGACCCCACTAAGAATGTTCGTTGAGAAAATTGAGAGAGATGACAATTTTTGTTATGTGTTGAACCTAAGTTAGTTGATTTTTATTTGAAATATTTAATAAAATAAATTTTATTACGAAATTAAATTTTTTTTTGTTATGAGGAATAAAATGCTTTCTTTTCATTAAAAATGGAAATTAAGGTTTTTTTTTATTTTAAAAGTATTTAATTTATTCCGACCTATTTCTTCTTTCAGTGAACGAACACAAGATGATCCTGTGAAACCAATACATTATCATTTTTAATGAGTTCAAAACATAACAATATAGGTACATATGTACGATAAAACAGTTTTTGAAATAATTTTCGTATAGGCTACAAATTAATTAACTAAATTTATTTTTATAATCTTGTAATATTGATTTTGTAGAAAAATTTAACAATTTCATAAATGTTTTCAACCCAATGAATTGAGGCTTGTACTTATTAGAGAAATTAAACAACTGTAATTCCATTTTATTTATAACTTGCTCTTTTAAATGCTCTTTTAGATTTCACATATATATTACCTATTGTAATAATCACAACAGTAATAATGTTAACCTACAAAAAATACGTTCAATAATTATATAGGTACCCGAGATGGTAATTTCACATTCTTTATTCCGCATATTATTTGTTTCATTTTATTTAATTTCACAAAATATTTCCTTTTGGAATGTAAATAATATTTAATTTAAATGTAGTTACTCATTTGTTTGAAAAATAATTCCACTAGATGACCCTTACAAGAAAGGTTAGTCAATAAATAAGATAGAAAACTGTCAGAAGTAATAAAAATATTATCTGCAAAAAGAGCATCAACCCAACAAATGTGGCCAGTCCGTCTATCGAATACTAATATCTTGAGAAAGAAAGACGTTCCCATTAGTCTGCGCGGAGAATCAAGAGAGAACTATTATATCTTTACACGAAACAAGAGAGGGTTGCGTGCAGAAATAATTTATGGAATGGATGAGGGACCTTTCAACTTTGTCGAAATGAAAAGTGATAGAACAGCCGTAAATAACCATGATATTGTCTTCTTTACGTCTACCCTCCATACATCGTCAAATACTAATTCTTCTTAGCTGCCAATTGTAAATTATGATAGCGCCCTCACCGGTCGAGTTTTTTCTTTACTATATATAAGTTTTGCCTAATGATGTGCACAATATGAAGAATTGTTAGCTCCTGAAAGTCTGCATGTTCTTGATGTGAGGAAGTCATCAACTACGATTCCTGCTGAATTCACAGAAACTGATCCGAATACAAACATGATATTTTCGGAAGAATCCACGCATTCAAATTAATTTGTATTTTTCAGATTCTGTTTTTATAAATCACTTTACATGAAATTTGATTTTGTAAATGTTCAATAGTATATTGTGCAACTAGTGCGGGAAATATCCAATTTCCGCACGAGTTGTACACTATACTTTTCCGACAACCTACATGAAAAACAAAGGTATGTCGGATTTTAATTTCGCAAGACTGTATTACCTACTTACAAATCATTTTTACAGGAAACCAATTCAATTGCCTGAAGAAGCATATAAGAACATCACACAAAGAGAACAAATTTTATTGAACATTTAACAAAAATATTTGGGTACATTTTGGTCTGTATTTATGAAATATTGGAAAAATAATTATTGATGGTAATATTTGAACAATTGTTCAGTACTAACGGAATACTATTATTTTCTTTTATCAATCCTTGAGTGGCTTGATTATTAATTCCCGTCATAATATTATTATTAGTTTCCAAAACTGTAGTGGAGGTTGATGGTCTCGCAGTAGGGACTGATTGTGATTCCGAGCTAGTTCCGAATAGTTCTGGTGTGAAGGTTGTTGCATGTTCAATGGATTGGGTTATTTGATTGGATATTTCCATTTTTTTATTGATTGATTCATCAATATAACCCTCTGCGACTGTGCTGCTTTCCCAGCCGCCATGCCTTTTCAGAGTCAATAAGTCAGTGCCACTATCCACCAATATTGTGGCTGAAGAACGCCTAAATGAATGACCAGTGTAGTTTTCTGGGTTTGGTAATTTCAAGAATGTAGCGATTTCTTTGGCCATTGCACCAAACTTGTTAATTCCCACAAACTGGGAGGTACATTTACCTTTCTGGTAATTAATGAAAAATCTGTTATTTTTATCCACCATGGTTTTGGGTCGTAGATCAGCGTACTTTTTATATATTTCATAAAATGTTCCTGTTAATATAAAAGTTCGTGGTACTTTATTGCTGGTGTCCGGAATCTTTACAATTAATGCAGTTGTTACATCATTCAAATCGTTTATTTTCACATTGGCCAATTCAGCTCGTCTCATAGTTCCGTTTATAGCGAATGCTAAGGCAACCTAGAATGATTAAAATACACATTTATCTTGACAAAAAAAAATTATAATTTAGACAATTTGTATAATATATCTACTATAAAATGAGATTATAAGTGACATGATTATCACTCCTTAATTATGAAACATTCAAATAAGAAAAAAAAAGGTACTCCGTCAGGATTCGAACCAACGCCATACATTCTATATTGTGTGTTTGTCGATACATTGACGCATTAAGCTAGTGAATGACATTAATATTATTTGTCATAAACAACGATTTATTGATACAAAATATGAGTAGTAAATTAGTAGAATTTCAATATTCTTCAAAAAAAAACTCATTCTAAATAAATCAACTGTAAATGGAAATCAAAACATACCTTGATTAACAAATATTTCTCATCCGGAGCAGTCTCCATAAATTGTTTGATTTGCTGGGAATTTAAAATATTAGATTTTTTTGGTTTATATCCGTCTGAGCGTCTTTTGAGTACCGCTTTCAGTTTCAGGTAATTTCCAATGTTTATGTTATGTTTAGCTATCAAGGATGTTCGTAACATAGAATATATTGACCAGACAGTACTTGGCTTGTACTTATTTCCCAATGATGTAAGACGTACAGGGTGTTCTTATTGAAAGACCCACACCTGTCCACCTTTTGTTATAACATACTGAGTGTTATCAGTCTATTGACCAATAACGGAACAATTTCCCAGAGCGGCTTGAGATCTTGTTTCTCCCAGTATGAAATGAAGCGAGGGAACTTAATTTGACAGTACAAAGACCAATCTCAAATCGTTTCGAAAGAATAATACAATTAAGACTTGTAATAATATATATATATATATATGTATTTTCTAAAATATAAAAACAACTATTGATACACCTGGTATAATTTACTGAGAAAAATGTATAGAAAGTCAAAATGAGATTGAATAAACAATAATTTAAAATGAGAAACAATATGAGCTGACAATTTAAATAACTGTTCTCCAGTTATTTTAAACAATTGATAATAATTTTACTTTTGTTGAATCAATAATTTCTTTACTATGAAATTAATAATGGAATATTTTCTTATAACACTATACATATATACCTTGCCAAATAAACAGTTTGATTTCTTACCCTCCACTGAAGAGCCACTGATTTAATTATTCCGTTTTATTACCGAATTATATTACCTTCACTTGGTGCAATATGATTATTTAGCTTCTTGATAAATATTAATTCCATTCATTTAGTTATTACTGCGATGATTTCTGATGCGTTACTATTTCACTCATGATTTCTGCATATAGTTGATTAATTTGCTACTTCTGATAAACTGTACGGAGTCTACGCTTATTTTCGCGTAGGAAGATGAGACTTCCATCTCTAATTGAAATTAAACTTTACTTCTAGTCGCTTCATAATGAAGCAGCACTAACTCTGATGACTGACTGTCTCGACAACTGGATTCTGAATGAAGAGAGAAGAGAATAGAGAGTTCTAGTATGGAGAATCTTATATATATAGCGTTGATATCAAACGGTGCCGCCCGCACTCAATCAAATATATTTAATGAGTCGGCAAGTTGCCTCGTTTGAGTTGACACTGCCGCCATGAATATCACCAGCCTATATTGCTTCTAAGAGACCGCGGTCTTAATCTGTCCCAGCGTACTATTAGTTATGAAGGTCTGAACATAGGATTGGAATTTCGATAGAGGTGCCGACACAATTAATAGAGGAAGTATTCGACTTTATGAGTTGTCTATAAATTCTTACTATTAATGCGACCTTTTTTTTATTTCGAACGAAAATTGATTTATTTTATTGGCCTTCTTCAGTTTCAGTTTACATATGGCTATATTTAAAATACTTGATAAGGAGTGCTCACACATCTCCTTTTTCCCCATTTAAAAGGTATTAATTCTAATTGATACCTTTTCATGACCTAATATCTTGGGTAGATGAGTGGTATTGGATCTCAACTTGGTTAGTGGCTCTGACAATTGTTTTAGCATACCATGAGCAACTAAATAAATTCTTACTGATAATACCTATGATAACATATGACCTTTACCTTATTCATCATGCACCTAATATTACATACATGGTCAAATATCCCTACTTATATAATTACTATTCTAACATACTAATTTTAACATGCAAATCTTTATATAATTCTCAATAAAGATCCTTTCAAGTCAGTGTCTTCTGAGACGGTGCTGGCTTCGAATTGGAACGCCACCCTGTAGATAGGACCTGTCATCACCTGCTGTGATAGAGACTGTCTGTGGTCTCAAGAAATCAGGTTGAAATTCTTCAGCTACCTATATGTCTGCTCTTCGACTAGGGATGATGTAAACATCATCTAGGAACCATATGACTTAGTTCCACTCAGTCTGCAGCGATTTAAACGGCCTTGTCGTTAGTTTTTTCGAGCCACCCTTCGTAGAGAACGTGTTTGACGTATTATCGACTCCTCTCTGAGATGCAAAATGTCACCTGACATTTGTTTAAAAGTTCCAGTGAAGTGGTAGTTTCTAAGGTTCTTTCGTGTAAAGTGGTGGTTCAACCTTCTATTTAGTTGGATAATTTGTGCACCCTTGCACACTTGCGATGAGGCTTCCTGGGGTCCCTCAACTCTGCACTCTGACTATGGGCTTGGATTATCCATTCACCCTTGTGTATTGTGAACTTAATTGGATTAAAGTTCAAACTCTCCATGGCGATACGATGCTCAGTAATTAACTATTTGGGAGAAGCTGATAATCATTAATTTGAGCTCCGTTATAGTTCAAAAATCCATATTATATTATCCGTAATTGTTAACGATAATTTTAAAATGTTCTTTATCATCACCGATATTTTTCGCACATGTTTACGTTTAATTAATGTTATTTCACTTAGTCATTATAACACTTTTAATTACATGCTAAAATCTCTTCTCGGTAGAGAATTATAACCTTTTATATTAATACTTCATTAATGTCTATAAAGTCCTTCCGAATTTTCAGGAAATACACACCATTTTCTCTTACTGTCTATGCTTTACTCAAAGTTCGATTCTCATGCAGGAATAACCGACACTAGATAATTTATGTGTCCCATTCCGTCACTTAACGATATTTCCAATGGTACGCGGTACGTTATGGTTCAGGTAGAAAGTCCCATCAATATTTATTTCGCGTTAATTTACAGGGTGTTTCAATTTCTTTGACTACACGTTTCGATACGTGCTTGTGTATACTTGGCAAGATTTCATGATTTCCAATTATTTATCTATACTGGCTTACTATACTATTTGATCTCAACTGTGTTTAAAAATATTGACAATATTATTACTTCATAAGTGCATTAGTTTGAACTTTTGAAAATTACTTATTTTGACTTTTTGCTTTGGAATAAATCCATGGAAACTCTTTTACTGTACCACGTGTTCTAGTCTGATAACTATGATTTATCTCCGGAATACTTTCTCCTTCATCTTCTGTTGATTCAAGTTGATTTCTATCTTCTAGTGTTTTAGGTTTCCAGGGGTCTTTTCTTGATCTTTCTCATCGGTTTTCCTTTATTTCCTCTTGAGTTCCTGCTTGCAATTGTTCTTTCGTCCTGAGTTCTATTCTTCTAATCCTTTTCTCCTTCTCATATTATAACTATTCTCTTTAAGTTCCTTACACTCAGTGAAATTTCTACTTATATTTCTGATTTCATGAATTGGCGGAATTCTTCTCTTGTATACCACTTTCATTCCTTTTGATATCTTTCAACAAATTATTCCTCTTGAAAAGTTTGGTCGCTTTTTCCGTGGCATACTACCGTATTGTTAAGAGTTGGATTGCCACCCCTAGGTCGGAAATAATCCTTTCCTATATACAGGACGCTCTGGGTTTAACTTACTCATCCTTTATTCTCTAAAATAATTTCCTGCCTTTTTTCTAGTTGCGGAGATTTTTCTTCTCTCTGATTAACTTTCAGTCGAATCATGTGTTCAACCCTGTTTCAAATTGTGGATTTCTGAATTTAAAACGATGACTTTTTAAAATTCGATTTTTCCTTTAGACTTGGCTACGGTTATGATGATTTTTATATATTTAACTACTTCTTATTTTCTTCGGTATTTTCTTTCAAATCTCGTACCATAATACGTTTTTCGATGTTGAAAATTCATTTGGCTTTTTTTCTTTAATTCTAAATTTTTCCGGATTCATGTTACTCCTTGCTTTAACTATGCATATATTCAATAATCTGGGGGCAAATTCTTGTCCTTGGACGAATAAAATTCCCTTTTGATTTTCGTCTACTGCGAAAGTATTTTTCTTTGGCGACTATCATTCCGAGGTTCTTGGCATTTTCAACGTCCTGGAGGGTAGAATATCTCTCTTGAGGTGATTCATATCTACCTTTTAGACTGTCTTTCAACGATTTCCTATGGGCTGCAAATGATCTTCTTCCTAAATTCCTTGATGCGTTAGCTTGGCAATTCCGATACTTCCTGTATATGGTTTGCTACCTCCCTGAATATTTTCATTATCAAAACTTTCATACCTATCCGTATATCTTTTCCATTTTCCGAACATAATTTCCTTCATCGCTGTGGTACTGCATTGGCAATTTTCCGTTCCATCTCTCTGTTTCGTTAGGCAAGAAATGTTCGTTTTTTTGACGAATAAATTTCTACTTTTAGACTGTCACTTTCGAGTGGCGTACTATTCATGATGGTCGTTCTCAGATCATGGGTTTTCCCATTGTTCTGGTTGAAAAGTGTCATTCTTGAATGATCTGGTTCTTTCACTACGACTATACTTTGAACTTTCCGGCTGTCTCGCTTGACTATCCTTCCTAGTGTACAGGGCGTTTCGGTTTTGTTAATACTTTTTGCTGATTTTCATGGATTTTTCAATTTCATTTTTGGCAATTTTTCTATCTTCACGATTTTCTCTAGTTAATGAATGTCACTGTCAAATCAACAATCATATTTGAGCTGTTTAATCGATAACCTCTGTTATCTTCTTTTCCTAGACGATTTTCCATACTTTTCCGTTGAATCGACTTCTTTGAAACCTAGTGTCTCAAACACTTCATTTTATTTTCAGACATTTCCATTTGATTCGAGCCGGCTGGACTCATTTCATGTGAAATCCATTTTTGATTACTCGGCAATTCGTTTTGGGCGTGCACTCCTTGAGAAATTTGGCTTTTCGTCAAAGTTAATTCAATCCACTGTTTTATCATTTTGGTCATGTCTTCAAACCTTTTCCCATTTCTTCCAAATTTTTTAGCCAATTACCATGTTCGTTATCTAAATTAATACCGTTATTCTGTTCTCACCTTCACCGTAGGTTAGTACTTTCTTTTCTTGCTTCTTCCTATTTAAATTTCCCTGTTATATCCGGACATTTTTCCATACTTTCGGACTATTTCTTTCCCGTAACTATTTCCTGTTTGTCTTCTGTCAATTACTCTCCCAAAATTCTGATATCGGTTTCCCTTTTGATTGATTGATAAATCTACGTCCTTGTTCGTTCATTCTTCCCTGAGTTCGAAATTTATTTTCCATTGAATAGTTAGAAAACCTTTTTTCTTGGTTTCTTTTTTTTTCCAAATTTTCTAAATCCTGTTCTTAGCATAGTCGGAAACCATGGTCCTGATTCACTTAATATCTCATTTCGAAAGCTATTTCTATTTGGACATCTATATGAGAGGTGACCAAATTCTTCGCAATGATAACATACAATTTTCTTCTTACAATTTGATTCTTCATGACCTTAGATTGCAATGTGTACACACTATTTTATTCGTATTGAAATTTCTAAAATTATATTAGTTTGAGCTGTTAGTGTCTCAATTAATTCTTCTTTCTCTGCTAATTTGATGGCTTCTTTTAAACTGACAGGACTGGCAGATAAAACTTTTCCTTTCAGGATCTATCAATCCCAAAACAAAATTGCACAAGCGTATCTTGTTCAAATTTTTGCTTTAATACATCATCAACCCTATTCCTGTAAATTTCGTAATTCTCGCTGCGGATGCCTCAATCTTATGGAAAAATTTCTAACTGATTCACTATTTTTCTGATAACAATTCAAAATTCTTTTCTTTCTTCTCCAGGTAATTTCAATCTGCTAAACTGCTGCAATAATTCCTTTTTAAATTCTGGCCAATTTATTGTATTTTAATTTATCATCTGTATCTATAAATAATCTGGCGATTCCTGTCAATTTTAATCTAACTATGGAACTTATTTGACTGTTGTCCATCTTGCTACCGCTGCCCAAAAACTCAATTTCACTAATAAAATCTTTGATATCAGTAGTACCATTAAAAGAAGGTAAATTATCCACACTGATAATAATGTAGGTTCATAGTTAATCCCACCAGTCCACGGCACTGTTGTCGGAGTTTTTCCCTGATTAACAATTTTAATAAAAATCCTCTATTGAATAAAAAATTTCACTTTCCTTTCCGAATACTTTCTGAGATCAGCCTTGTATAAACGATATATGTTTTGATTTTCCACTCGTCAAACTCTCTGTACTGATATTACTTTCTAAATGTTTTCGTATTATTTTTTTAATTTTTCAATACTTTTCTGACCTTATTCTTACCAAAAGTTTATCTTTTGCTGAATATTTCTACAATTTAATTCCTTTTAGCATTCCACAAAACAATATTAAAAGTTATTCTATATTTGCAATTATATTTTTCCAAATGACTTTCCAATATGACAACTTTAGTGCAAACTGCAATATATGCACTACTTCTAACTACACAAATTCTGATAAGATTTTTGAGAAAACAATTTTTACTATATTTTCATTCTTATTTGCATCGAGTAATTTTGAGTTTGACATCTTTTGCACAAAATCAACATATAAACGTTTTTCTTCCTGAAATACACCTCGACACCTGACACCAAATATCATAACTGCTCGTTAGTTTTTGCTAGCTTAACTATGCATGAACCATACAGGTGTTACCTGTCTATTGACCAATAACGGAACAATTTCCCAGAGCGGCTTGAGATCTTGTTCTCCCAGTATGAAATGAAGGAGGAACTAAATTTTGACAGTACAAAGACCAATCTCAAATCGTTTCGAAGAATAATGCAATTAAGACTTGTAATAATATATATATATATTTTGTATTTTCAAAAATATAAAACAACTATTGATACACCTGGTATAATTTACTGAGAAAAAATGTATAGAAAGTAAAATGAGATTGAATAAACAATAATTTAAAATGAGAAACAATATGAGCTGACAATTTAAATAACTGTTCTCAGTTATTTTAAACAATTGATAATAATTTTACTTTTGTTGAATCAATAATTTCTTTTACTATTAAATTAATAATGGAATATTTTCTTATAACACTATACATATATACCTTGCCAACTAAACAGTTTTATTTTTTACCCTCCACTGAAGAGCCACTGATTTAATTATTCCGTTTTATTATCGAATTATATTACGCTTTCAATTTGTGCAATATGATTATTTAGCTTCTTGATAAATATTAATTCCATTCATTTAGTTATTACTGCGATGATTTCTGATGCGTTACTATTTCACTATGATTTCTGCATATAGTTGATTAATTTGCTACTTCCGATAAACTGTACGGAGTCTACGCTTATTTCGCGTAGGAAGATGAGACTTCATCTTCTCTAATTGAAATTAAACTTTACTTCTAGTCGCTTCATAATGAAGCAGCACTAACTCTGTACTGACTGACTCGTTCGACAACTGGATTCTGAATGAAGAGAGAAGAGAATGAGAGTTCTAGTATGGAGAATCTTATATATATAGCGTTGATATTCAAACGGTGCCGCCCGCACTCAATCAAATATATTTAATGAGTCGGCAAGTTGCCTCGTTTGAGTTGACACGCCGCCATGATATATCACCAAGCCTATTATTGCTTCTAAGAGACCGCGGTCATTCATCTGTCCCAGCGTACTATTAGTTTGTGAAGGTCTGAACATAGGATTGGAATTTCGATAGAGGTGCCGACACAATTAATAGAGGAAGTATTCGACTTTATGAGTTGTCATATAAATTTTACTATTAATGCGACCGTTTTTTATTTCGAACGAAAATTGATTTATTTTATTGGCCTTCTTCAGTTTCAGTTTACATATGGCTATATTTAAAATACTTGATAAGGAGTGCTCACAACACCAATTCTCCTATGTAAGCGAATAAAACAACCTCGGAGAAGCTTTTTGCGTTACTTCTTTCTTTCCATGCCATAAAATTATCGTACGCCAAATCATACTCCTGTTTTGATTTTTCTGGCAGCAATTGCTTCGTTTGCTAAATTGCATACTTCTGGAAAAGTAGAATCTACCATTTCATCGTCGGATGACATTGCAGCAAAGAAAACTGAACAAATTATACGATTCGGTACCTATCTACTTGGTAAATCACATTGACACTATAATGTTATGAATTTGTTTGTAGATATGTCATTGTCACAGCTACCTACCTATGAGTAAAAATCAAAGTATAGTTAACTATATTAGGTAATCGCACCAATCGCAGAGCGTGGAGATGAATATTTCATTTCGCACTAGTGCGAAATGAAATATTTCGCACTAGTGCGAAATATCTTATTTTGTGTACTAGTTTACAGTGCGAAATGATACGTATTTCAGGTAGGTCGTCGGAAAAAAAATTATTCGTTTTTATCATTCGAGAGTTATTTGAAATAGTTATTAGTATATTACTGATTGTACAGCGTATCAGATTTAACAGTGAATATGAATAGCAAATAGACAAATTGATGGAAGTAGTATGGAACAGATGAGACATCTATAAGAGCATAAATGGACGATATGATATAAAAGTCCTTGAACAAATGTGGTTCCCGGTGGAACAGAGACTAATAACAATTGCCCTATATGCATAATAAACATTTCCAAATCAAGCACAAAGTAATTGGCATCAAGAAGGTGAAAGCAGACAGCAGAGTTTTTAATAAAATAAAGATTCCTTCTGATTTCCGTCTTGTAAGAGAGAAAGAGAGAGAGAGAGAGAGAGAGAGTTACACCAAGTTCCAACTATTCTGTTATTTTTCCAAATCCTGATAACAATGGATGAGAAACCCGATTTTTCTGTGAAGTCCAAAGCAAGAATCAGAACAGGTTTGCTGTATGTGCCAGACCGTAGAGATATTCAAATTTTAATTTCTCGTTTATTTTCATATGATCATTCTACACTATAATTGTTGATTCCGTATTACTGGGTTTTTACATTGCGTCACCAATATTACGTTTGTGTTTGATATTATGAAATGAATTCATTCATTGGAGAAGCTAATTACTCAGTATTTCCAAAATTACTTCATTTATGTTGTTCCGTACCATGAAATCTGAAAACGGAGCCCTATTGGTCTGTATGTCCATTCGTGTATCCGTTTGCAATACTTTTCTCAAATCTGAATCATTTCACCTACGAACATGAAATTGGTGTGTTTATAGAGTCTGATGACCCAACTCCATTTTAGGATTAATTATAGTAATTATTGTTGATTGACACGAATAGAAATAAATTGCGACACCAGTGAAATATGTTTATGTTCGGAGTACCAAATGAAATCTATTATCATTTCGAGGTCAAACTTTCTCACTTTTTTTGATTCGATGCAAGAAATTTGCGAAATATAATTTTGATAAATATGGCGTCACGCTAACATCTCCAGTTTCTCAACGTAAGTTGATTGAAATAATCCATATTAGTGAAAATAGGATTTCAAGAAACTTTCTTTCCCCATTATTGTTCCTTGTAGGTGATGAATCGGTTGAAAAGTCTTTTTTATTTATTTATGCCTTAGATCATATCTTGTTACGCTAGATACGGCACCTAGGTTATTTGTTTGGTAGGTCCGGAGGGTCTAGCGTACTAAGCCATTGATTTTTTTGTCAATGTGGGCAAAAACATTGTTAAGTCAATACCTCATAGCGACATTGATTTTATGCATGCACTGCAAAATACTCATAGTGCTCCCTGTTTTTCTTATTTCATTAGCCCTACTACTGATGAGGAAATAAAAAGTATTATTAGACACTTGAAAAACTCAAATAGTAGAGATGTGTATGATATGAGCGTAGGGGTAGTTTAATATATGTGTGATGAACTGGCTCAAATATTATGTTACATTTTTAATAGGTGCTTAGAACAGAGCATTTTTCCGGATAAACTAAAAAGTAGTAGCGATTCCAAAAACAAACGACCATAACGAAGTTAACTCATTTAGACCCATTTCAAAGCTTCTTGTTTAAAAAAAATTTGAATGTTTACTGAAATCTAGGATAGTTTCATATTGTGAAGATAAAGAACTTTTTTCGAAAGAGCAGTTTGGTTACCGCAGTAATAAATCAACAACAAAAGCAATTATTTGCATTTTAGAAGAAATCATCGATGCGATTGATGAAAATAACTTTTCGTGTGCCACAATGTTGGATTTATCAAAGGCATTTGATTGCGTCACACATGAATACCTACTGGCAAAATTAGATTTTTATGGGATCAGGGGTGCTGCCTTGGAATTATTCGCTTCCTACTTGCACAGTCGCCAGCAACGAGTGTTTCTACCATCAGGCGAGAAGTCAGACATAATGGCAATAGATATTGGAGTTCCCCAAGGATCAATATTGGGACCCATATTTTTTATTATTTTCATAAATGATTTACCAAAATATTTAAATGCTGACACAATGACATTATATGCTGATGATTCCACAATTTTGAATATAAGCCCTGATATTGAAAACCTAACACTCAGAAATACTCAAACAATAGCAAAGGCTTCAGAATGGTTTTCGACAAATAATTTAAAACTAAACAAAGAAAAAACAAGCGAGCTTATGGTAGTCAAGAGAATAGCGTTAAGTTATTAGGTATACATGTTGACACGAAATTGAACTAGAAAGAACATGTCAAATACTTATCTAAAAAATTGAATGAAGTAGTGTACCAAATCAGGAAACTAATAGAATTTAGTACTCTAGATACCGCATTAACATATTATTAGGGTAACTTTTATTCAACTTTTTCCTATGGAATTCTTCTTTGGGGAAACTCCGTAGAAAGTGGAAGAATATTTAAATTACAAAAAAAAGTTGTACGAATAATAGCAAAGGCTAGTTATCGAGAACATTGTTAACTATTATTAGCAAAATTCAGCATCTTAACTTTACCTTCAGTATTCATTCTACAATGTGTGATGTTTGTGAAAGAAAACGGAAAGTCTCTATTTTCAAATTCTTCCTACCATTCTCATAACACAAGGAATAGAAATTCGTTGAGCATTCCCTATCACCGCCTGAAAAAAACTCAACAGCCAATTAATCACACATCCAATTAATCACACATCACAAAATTCTTAACAAATTACCGGATGCACTGAAAAATGCCCAACAGTTGAAGGCAGCAATCATCAATATATTATTAAAAAATACATTCTATTCTCTAGAAGAATATTTCGAATTTAATTTTGACGAAACAAATGATTGAGATATAAGCAGGTTTTTTTTTATCTATGTGTCTTCTATTGTGATGTAATATTGACTAATTTTAAATTTTATATATATTTTTTGAATTTCATGTATTTCAGGTGACTGAACTTAACATAAGTATACATATAGTTCTATATTCAAAATTTTACTATAATTGTCGACGTTTCTTGTATATACCTGTACTCAGTTTCGTTCATATTTTCTGTTTTTCGTATTATTTGACAACCTTAAATGTAACTTACATAACTTGGGCCAATAAATTGTTATTATTATTATTATTATTGGTCGTTTTCAAATTTCGACGATACACGTGTTAGTTTGACAAATGACAAAGATCAGATATTGTATATTGTTTTCGAATTATTGTGTATTTGTAAGTTTTGAAAGTTTTGCTATGGACAATAGTTGAAGAACAGATGTTATTTAGTGTGCAACAACAAATGTGAAAAAGGTTCTGCCAGATCTTTTCATAGGTATATATTCCATAGGTGTGCTGTTGGATAGGACAGGACGCAAGAATAATAACTAAAAGAAAATTATGAATACTTCAATATGAATTGTTTGGCTGATGTCCACAGCCTTCGGCAATCTTAGCATCCCTAGTACCTCTTGGATAAATTGCCGTTTCTTTCGGCAATTCGTTCACAGATTGCATGAAACACAACCATAATATTTCTTACAAAGCAATCATGAACAGTATTTTATTTTACAGCTATCCCAAGAATATTACACAAAAAAAAGTTGGTGTGAGGTTTTGGGTATTACCGGAAACATACCTTCTATGAAGTTTTGTGCTCCGATCACTTTTCTCCAGAAAGAATCAGAAATTTACCAGCCGGTAAGAGATCTCTAGTAGATGGGGATATACCAATTGCCATTTGAGTATTGCAACCAATGAATATTGAAAGGTTCGATGAATAACTCTTTGTTTAATTCTGTTAACTTAATATTGAAGTAATAATTCAGGAACAAATCAACCATTGAGTCAGTCCCTGATCAAATTATTTCATCCGATGAAATATCACTCAACCCTTCAATTGCATCGGAAATCTAAAAATATGCCATTGGAATGTGGATTACAAAAACAAACCAAGAGGTACATTCGAGGATAAATTATATTTATATAGTGACTGATTAGGGTATAGAATATTATGGAAAAAAAATCGTTAACTTGCTAACGCACACAGGCCACTTCAATAAAAAAGTATTAATTGGAAAATTTGGTATCAAATTATGAATAGACGGGGCTGATACGATGAAAATCCATATTAAAGCAAATAAAAAAATACACTTCACAATGATTTTCACATAAAAAATCCTTTGTGAAAATAATTGTGAAGTGTATATTTGTATTTGCTTTAATTTAGTATTAGAAAAAATTTCAATGGAAATGATGGATTTACATTTCTTTTTTTTTTTCAGACGAACAATTGAAGAGAAATTCCTCTTCATTTGAAGAAATTTCAAATGTTTCTCCAAATGATTCCCTGCATCATCATCAACTTCAACAGATTCAGGAACTGAGAAGGAATACAGGAGGCTACATACAAGGTTTATATTAGAGGGTTCCTGCGTATTATTTTATTTTCATTAGAATGTATTTTTTAGGAAACCTCTTTTGAACACATTGAAATTGGGAAAAAAATGGATAGATATCAAACATATTAAGATAAAATGGAAAACAGCCCAAAAAATTCTTATGAATCAAAGAGTAGTCATTAGCAAGCAAAAGACACAAATCACTCGTTTGAAATCAAGATTGGCTACTTACAGGGAAACAATGATTCATCTCAAGAAAAATAACTTTCTCAGAACTAGTGCCGAGCCAATAATTGATATGAGTACAGTCGTGCTGAATCTGGGAAAAATAAATTGCCTAAATTGATTTCGTGAATTTTCGAAGTTGATGAAATTCAACTGATTCTGCAACTTTTCTTCTAAGAACATTTGTTTCATTGTTGTGTTTGACTGTATTTCAGAATTCTCAATATATAAGGAGGTATTTAATGCCTTGATTTTTATTGCAGGCTACAGTTCCTCGAAGTTCTGAAGATATTTTGAAGAGAATTGTAGGTGGTCGTTCCAAAAAGCAATAACCACCAGAGCTCAGAGCTTTTGCTCTAACTTTGAGCTTTTATGGAATCCAAAGTTATCAGTATGTTGGAGAAAAATTCAAAAACTGTTTGCCCCATCCAGATACCATATTAAAATGGTATCGATCAATTTATGGATCTCCTGCATTTATAGTCCGGTCAATTTAGACATTCGAAGTTACATAAAGTCCCAACAAGCTGAATTTCTGTGAAGTTGTTCAAAACATAATTACAAACAATGTCTAGAAGTTCCCCATCATTCCCCTGTAAGGAAAAAATTTAATTCAAGGTCAAAGGTCAAGAAAATGAGTTTTTCGCGATTTTCAGCAAAACGGTGAGTGTTATCATAAAAGTACCTCAGACAAAAATTGTAGATCATAAAATTATCTATAAAAAAAGTATCAATACTTTTTTTCTTACGAGCCACCGTTTCTGAGATATAACGATTCTAAAAGTTATAAACGTTGTTATCGTCATAATATGCACACGTTTCCACGCCACCTATGAGGTAGTGTACTTAGCGCGTTTTTGTTAACGTGGTTTCCCCAGTAGGCCTACTCCACGGGTCAGTTGTGATCCTGTTTAATGTAAAACTATTCAAAAACGGTAAGTTTTCAAAAGATTATCAGATAAAAATTGTAGATCATAATTATCTATAAAAAGTATCAATACTTTTTTCTTACGAGCTCACCGTTTCTGAGATATAACGATTCTAAAAGTTATAAAAGTTGTTATCGTCATAATATGCACACGTTTCCACGCCACCTATGAGGTAGTGTACTTAGCGCGTTTTTGTTAACGTGGTTTCCCCAGTAGGCCTACTCCACGGGTCAGTTGTGATCCTGTTTAATGTAAAACTATTGCAAAATAACGGAAATTTTCAAAGATTGGGAAAGATAAAAGCGATGTAAATGAAAAAAAAGTGTTGAAGTTTATTCGTCTTATTCGTAAGTTTCAAATTCTTGTTCTTCTTCTCCTGCTTCTTCTTCATCTTCATTTTGGATGCAAGTAAATTGCGTCAATAGCGATGTATCTAATTGAATCTTTAAATTGAAGTGTACTTACTTGGCTGATTCGACGCCGAAAATCTGAGGATTTTCTTTTTTCACTTTCTTCATTTAATTTCTCGCCACAAAATAAGCACAGTTCTTTGAAACAAAAAGCTGATTCACTGATACGTGATCTAGTACGAGGAGGACTTGCTGTGGATGTACTGGCTTCTTGTTCTTCACGTTGTCTTTTATTAGCTGCAGCAATAGAAGACTTTCGAGTATAATTTTTACGGCAATTTTCATGTATTGTCACAGATTTCTGATTTTTGAGATATTCCGAAAAATCATCAGCTCTTTCGATACTTGCATTAATTAATGTCTTCATACCACGTTCAACAGTAACAACTTCACTTTCAGTTAAAAGTTTAGCACAAATAAAACAATATTCAGACATTTTCAATATAAAACTCAAAACAGCACAATATAGGTTAGAATGAACACGTGTTTTCACTACAGAGTTACACTGGCTTAAAGATTAAGAGACTGGGTTTCTTTTTACCTGATATTCTTGTAGTTAAAACTTATGTATATTTTATATTGTAAGTATAAGTTACAATGACCGATAGAAAAATATTTAAACATTTAATATATATATATATATATATATATATATATATATATATATATTATATAAAATTTTACAACTCTAGATGTATATACGTGGCGTACTCATGCATATTATGACGATAACAACTTTTATAACTTTTAGAATCGTTATATCTCAGAAACGGTGGCTCGTAAGAAAAAAAGTATTGATACTTTTTTTATAGATAATGTTATGATCTACAATTTTTATCTGAAGTACTTTCATGATAAAACTTACCGTTTTGCTGAAAATCGCGAAAAACTCATTTTTTTGACCTTTGACCTTGAATTAAATTTTTTCCTTACAGGGGAATGATGGGGAACTTCTAGACATTGTTTGTAATTATGTTTTGAACAACTTCACAAAAATTCAGCTTGTTGGGACTTTA
>JAFIRS010003919.1:0-42500 GCA_018342105.1 Gonioctena quinquepunctata | reverse complement strand
GAATTTGAAACAAATATAATCAGATTATTCTCATTCAAAACGATTTCCGTAGTTGAAAAGGGAATCATTCTCAATTGGAAATTGAATAGAAAGATATTTCTGGAAATTGAAATCTTTCAGTCGCAAATGATTCCACATCTGATTTTATGAACATCATGTTCATATCATCAAACAAATTCATTTTCGTAGTCTTCCATGGTATTTCATTGACTTCTTAATATATAACCTGAAGTCTTTTATGATACTGCAATGCCATTTGCGAGAATCCACATTCACATTTATTCTTATTTCACTGTAACCGATTAGGAAGTCAATCATTCATTTGAAAATAGGAATTGAAATATGTGTTGTACAAGTATGACAATATATTATACAACCAAAATATCTCAAATTGTACGCCACTGTATCATAGTTCGCTATTGCCGTTTTCACCCCCTCTCATCAATACCCCTCTAATACCAAACAAATACTACATGATGCCGTTTCTAGCGTAGCGTGTATGATCTAAGATTCATGCCTTCGACCTGTTGAGAAAAATGTATCTACCTCCAAATTGCCTTAGTTTTTTCCCATGCTGGTGTAGTGTATGGTGAAAATATGACATAAGTGGCTGAAGGACCCAGATCGATGGTCAATTGATGATGTATTGATAGATATGGATATGGTATTTATTACAATTCACCTTTACCAAATTCAGCACCTACCTATTCGAATGTCAAAAGTACGTCAAATTTGCCAACCATCACTTTTGTTGTGATAATGTATACTTCATGTATTTCTCACAACGTTCTTCAGTGTCGCATTAAAACTATGGAAGAAAACCGAATACAACATGATGAAAAAATAACTCTTTGAGATATAATAATTATTCAAATACTAGCTATTACCCTCGACTTCGTCCGAAAAGAATTTGTATTTTTCCTATGTTGTTTGAGGAACACAATCGTAGAAAAAAAAGAAGTGAAAGTTACCAAACTTTACCGTTTCGAAAAAATAGATATTTAAAGGAAGTATTGAAATATTCAGAAGTAGTTCTAATTCCCCAGTCTTCGGAATTTAATGAATACTTTCTTGGAACTCCCTACGCCTGCATTGTAACCCCCATGCAAAATTTAATTAACCTACGAGGGTGGACTGAAGAAATTCCGTCCCAACAAAGATACAAGACATTTTTTCTTAAATGACTAGGCACAGAATAAAGGGGTGTTCAGGCATCCATAGAATTTGCTGAAATTTTAGTATATTACATCTAAGGTGATTGCATTGGTTGATACAGTGGGTAATAGAAATTTTCTATTTCTTGTCATGTAATAAGCGATTTTAATATTATAACTTGTAATGCGATTATCTAGATCATAATGCAAAATGCCTTCGTGCCGCCATATCAAAAATTCCAATCCACCCCAATTTACGGGGTAGTTTGTACTTGTGATTTTTCTAATAACTCTGCGGACCGGGGATTTTCAGCTAAGATATTCCATTGAAACGTTAAAATGTAAATTGCACAAAACATTTTTTATGTCACCAAATCAGCTAGGGTAGGGGTTTCCCGAAGAATTTCATTGAGATAGTAGAAAATGATTGCATAAAACATATTATTTGTGCCACTATAAAAAAGAACAATTCTGCCCCCTCATGGGAGTAGTTTATACTTGAGATTTTTGGAAGAACTTTGCTGTCCGGGGATATCCAATGATAATATTTTATTGAAACGCTGGAATATGATGAGACAATAGTATATTGTGCAACTAGTGCGGAAATATCCAATTTCCGCACGAGTTGTACACTATACTTTTCCGACGACCTACATGAAAAACATAGGTATGTCGGATTTTAATTTCGCATGACTGTATTACCTACTTACAATTCATTTTTACAGGAATCAATTGCCTGAAGAAGCATATAGAAAGATTATCACACAAAGAGAACAAATTTTATTGAACATTTAACAAAAATATTTGGGTACTTTTTGGTCTGTATTTATGAAATATTGGAGAAATAATTATTGATGGTAATATTTGAACAATTGTTCAGTACTAACGGAATACTATTATTTTCTTTTATCAAACCTTGGATGGCTTGATTATTAATTCCCGTCATAATATTATTATTAGTTTCCAAAACTGTAGTGGAGGTTGATGGTCTCGCAGTAGGGACTGATTGTGATTCCGAGCTAGTTCCGATAGTTCTGGTGTGAAGGTTGTTGCATGTTCAATGGATTGGGTTATTTGATTGGATATTTCCATTTTTTTATTGATTGATTCATCAATATAACCCTCTGCGACTGTGCTGCTTTTCCAGCCGCCATGCCTTTTCAGAGTCAATAAGTCACTGCCAATATCCACTAATATTGTGGCTGAAGAACGCCTAAATGAATGACCAGTGTAGTTTTCTGGGTTTGGTAATTTCAAGAATGTATCGATTTCTTTGGCCATTGCACCAAACTTGTTAATTCCCACAAACTGGGAGGTACATTTACCTTTCTGGTAATTATTGAAAAATCTGTTATTTTTATCCACCATGGTTTTGGGTCGTAGATCAGCGTACTTTTTATATATTTCATAAAATGTTCCTGTTAATATAAAAGTTCGTGGTACTTTATTTTTGGTGTCCGGAACCTTTACAATTAATGCAGTTGTTACATCATTCAGATCGTTTATTTTCACATTGGCCAATTCAGCTCGTCTCAGAGCTCCGTTTATAGCGAATGCTAAAGCAACCTAGAATGATTAAAATACACATTTATCTTGACAAAAAAAATGATAATTTAGACAATTTGTATAATATATCTACTATAAAATGAGATTATAAATGACATGATTATCACTCCTTAATTATGAAACATTCAAATAAGAAAAAAAAAGGTACTCCGTCAGGATTCGAACCAACGCCATACATTCTATATTGTGTGTTTGTCGTTACATTGACGCATTGAGCTACTGAAATACATTAATATTATTTGTCATAAACGATTTATTGCTACAAAATATGAGTGGTGAATTAGTAGAATTTCAATATTCTTCAAAAAAAAAACTCATTCTAAATAAATCAACTGTAAATGCAAATCAAAACATACCTTGATTAACAAATATTTCTCATCCGGAGCAGTCTCCATAAATTGTTTGATTTGCTGGGAATTTAAAATATTTGATTTTTTTGGTTTATGTCCGTCTGAGCGTCTTTTGAGTACCGCTTTCAGTTTCGGGTAATTTCCAATGTTTATGTTATGTTTAGCTATCAAGGATGTTCGTAACATAGAATATATTGACCAGACTGTACTTGGCTTGTACTTATTTCCCAATTCTCCTATGTAAGCCAATAAAACAACCTCGGAGAAGCTTTTTGCGTTACTTCTTTCTTTCCATGCCATAAAATTATCGTACGCCAAATCATACTTCTGTTTTGATTTTTCTGGCAGCAATTGCTTCGTTGCTTCGTTTGCTAAATTGCATACTTCTGGGGGAGTAGAATCTACCATTTCATCGTCGGATGACATTGCAGCAAAGAAAACTGAACAAATTATACGATTCGGTACCTATCTTCTTGGTAAATCACATTGACACTATACTGTTATGAATTCGTTTGTAGATATGTCATTGTCACAGCTACCTATGAGTAAAAATCAGAGTATAGTTAACTATATTAGGTAATCGCACCAATCACAGAGCGTGGAGATGAATTTTTCATTTCGCACTAGTGCGAAATGAAATATTTCGCACTAGTGCGAAATATCTTATTTTGTGTACTAGTTTACAGTGCGAAATGATACTATTTCAGGTAGGTCGTCGGAAAAACATATTGTTTGTGCACCTATAGGAAAAATTCATACTCGCGATTTTCGATAAACTACTCACTGAGAAAACAAATATAAGAATAAACAATTCAGTCTCACGATTAACATACTTGAACAATAGAAATAGAATTCCAATATATACATCCAATTAAATAATTCTGACAGAATCCGCATAGAGAATAAAATATACATGGTGTTATGTAAGTAGGTGGCCAAACTCGAAGGAGTGATTCTTTGAGTGATTCTAAGACGAAAAGTTTATACAACCAAAGGTCCGGTAATACTTTGTTTTCAAGATACAGGGTGTCAACATTTTTAAAAGAAATAGTTATTTCCTAAATATCTTAATAATCCTTCAGCCGATTTTGTTGAAATTTGGTAGTGTTATTTGGGGTAGTGAGGGGCTAATTTAGCTAAACTAAACTACAATTTTTGTATTTTTTGCATTTTTTTCGTGTCTTGCTTTGTTTTGAGAAAAAATATGAAAATCACTTCATTGCATGTCCCTGGGACAACATAATAAAAAACCACTACCAAACCATCAAAAACTGGGGTGAACTTGTTATTTTTTTCCATATCAATAGTCTATTCTATAGTCGGCGCGCCGAACCGATAGAGCATTTTATATATGGTTGTGCACGTGAATCACTCTATCTGTTCGGCGCGCCGACTATAGTCTTAGAAATTGTTATGAAAAGTTATGCAAGCAATATGTTTTTTTTGATAATTAAAATTAAATTGTTGTCCATGGATATGCAATAACGATATATTCATTTATGATTGAACAATTAAAATTACACAAAAGTCATCTTTTGAATTTTTGATTCACTTTTTCGATGAAACAAAGAACGTTAATCATTACTGCGGTGTTTTGAAAGTAGAGTTAGAGTGCCATGGAAAGGAAAATAATTGTTCAAACAAATTTGACTTTGACATAACTTGAAACAGTGCATACGTAATTATTTGATAGTAATTATTTGAAGTGTTTTTAAGAGTTTTAGGCTATAAAATTCGTTACTGATATTGGAAAATGGTTCGGTTTACAAACTCAGAAATGACCGATATGCATTTTGTCTATGGAATGGCCCAAGGCAATTCCAGAGCGGCTAGACGCATTTACCAGGAAAGATATCCTCATCGTATTGTACCAAATAGACAAACATTTGTAGGAATACACGGAAGGCAACTTCGGAAGGTCGGCTACTCTTATCGGTAGACCTGCAACGGTGTAAGAACAGTGGAGCTGGAGGAAGCAGTTTTACGTGAAGTTGAGCGTCGCCCCGATACAAGTAACACACACAACAATTAAACATTCCTCACTCCACTGTATGGAAGATTTTGAGGGACTATCAACTGTATCCTTATCACATACAGCGTGTGCAAGCGTTATCACCTGCGGATTTTCCCAAGCGAGTTGTTTATACTACTTGGCTTTTGCAACAACAGGCAGCATCTCCGACATTTCTATCCCGTATATTGTTTACCGATGAAGCGTGTTTTTCCCGAAATTCAATTATGAACTTTCATAACAATCATATCTGGGCTGAAGAAAATCCCCATGCGGTTATAGAACATCATTATCAACAACAGTTTTCCGTGAATGTTTGGGTTGGTATTGTGGGTGAATATATCATTGGACCTCAGTTTTTACCCCCGAGATTAAATGGTCCAGATTATCGTCATTTTTTGGAATTTGTGTTACCTGTACTATTAGAAAATGTCCCACTGGCAGTGAGAGGGGCAATGTGGTTCATGCACGATGGGGACCCCACCTCACTTTAGCATAGTAACACGCCAATTTCTGAATGCAACTTATGGAGAAAACTGGATCAGTCGCGCAGGATCACAGTCATGGCCACCCAGGTCACCAGATTTAAATTCCTCAGATTTCTTCCTTTGGGGATATTTGAAGTCTCTCGTTTATAAAACTCCAGTCAACACTGAAGGAGAATTAATCCAACGGATACGGGATTCATGTGATCAGATAAGACATACGCCGGAAATATTTCGGCAATCGATGTTAATACGAGGTAATGCTTGCATTGAAGTTGAAGGAGAACATTTTGAGCAACTATTGTATGTTTTCTGTAACTTATTGTTGAATATTTTCTTACTGAAAAAAATTGCGTACCATTTGTTTAAGTGTGGTTTTCATAAAGGGTTCTTCTTTTTTCATGTTTTTTTTTCCATTTCCGGCGTTACCACATAACAATAAAGTGATTTTTAATTTTTTTTCTCAAATACAAAGCAGGATACGAAGAAATGCTCAAAATAAAAAAGTTGTAGTTTTTGTATCTTAATGCAAAAAAATCAGTGGCGCACTTTTTTTTTGGCAAAAATATTGGTTAAGGTGCCTTCCGGGGCACCACTGGACATGATATTTTCAATCTAGTGAGGGCTACATTTGCCCCTTGCTACCCCAAATAACACTGCCAAATTCTAACAAAATCGGCTGAAGGATTATTAAGATAATTAGGAATAAACTATTTCTTTTGAAAATGTTGACACCCTATATCTTGAAAACGAAGCATTACCACACCTATATTTTGGTCTTAGAATAACCCAAAGAATCACCCCTTCAAGTTTGGGCACGTACTCACATAACACCCTGTATAGCAGAATTGACCGGTACAATTTCAATCTAAACAATATTCGAAAAATTTATGATTGAAATGCAACTTAAACAAACAATGTTTAATCTCGACGACGATAGTCACATGATTGAGGGTGTTATAGACACTTTATATTTCTTCTCATGTAAAAATCGATTTTATTTATATAAATTTTTTCAATCTACATATAATAAAGCGCCGGAACACTCAATTTTTTTATAATTGTCAATATTAACTGATAGACTTTTGTTCCACTTTCGAATAACAAAATGCTCCAATGGAGATATTTCAATGAAACGCTGGGATATGATTGCAGGAAACATATTATTTGTGCCACTATAGGAAAAATTCGCATTAGTCCCCTCATAAATGTAACTATCGTCGCGTCGTCGTCGAAATGGACCATTGTTTGTTAAAATTTGCATTCTTATCATATATTTTTTGAATATTGATTGTCAATTCTGTATATATTGGAATTCAATTTTTTTTTATTTTTAAGTTATTAATTATGAGACTGAATTTTTATTTTATGGTTTATTTTCTTTTGTCTCCTCGGTCATTCACACATCATATATTTTTTGTCATCATATTCCAGCAAAGTTCTTCCAAAAATTTCGAAAACTCCCATGAGGGCCTGATTTGAACTTTTTTATGCTGGCACAAATAATATGTTTTATGTAATATTTTCTACTGTTTCAATGAAAAATTTCACGGGAAACCTCAGTCAACAAAGTTTCTCGAAAAATTGCAGTCATAAACTACCCTTATGAGGGGACTGATTCGAATTTTTTATGGTGACACAAAAAGTATGTTTTGTGCAATCTACATTTCTGCGTTTCAATGAAATATCTGAACTGGAAATCCCCGGTCCGCAGAGTTATTGGAAAAATCACAAGTACAAACTACCCCTAAATGGGGGTGAATTGAAATTTTCAAAATGGTGGCATGATGCTATTCCTTCATTGATGTCAATTTTGCATTATGATCTCGGTAATCGCATAACAAGTTATTATATTAAAATCGCTGATTACATTACAAGAAATAGAAAGTCTCTAGTACACCCTGTATGAACTAATGCAATTGCTACCTTGATCACGTAAAATTATTCCATTATACCTTAGGTGTAACATACTGAAATTTCAGCAAATTCTATGGATGCCTAGAAACCCCCTTATATATGTGCATATTCTTCATTTTTATTTTTCTACATAGTCTCCTTGTAGGCCAACCAATAGAGAAAAATGCTATTTTCCCACTTAATGAAGACGCAAATAGCCTATACCTATACCTAACCTAACCTAACCTCTCATGGGTTAGTTCGTAGATGAAAACTCTGGTGTCGGCCCCAGCAAAATCGCTTTGTGGAATTTTTTTATTACGAAATATTGTCAAAAATGACCACTTTTTTTTATTTTTACAAATATCTTGAAAAGTATTGATGGAATCGTTTCTTACTCGATGGAACTTTTGTAGAGAATTTGAAAACCTACAAAATGTTTTTTTGTGCGACCGGATCGGCGCATTTTTCACTGATAAAATCCGGGAAAACCTCCAAAAAGAGACCATTTTTCATAAATTCACAATTTTTATAAATTTGAATCTGGACGAACAATCTTGCGAAAAATGCTAGATAATAACATGTAGTTCAACTGTGCGTAACATGGTTTCTGGCCGATTTGTAGTTTTTGCCGAATCACATTATGAACATTTTAATTTGAGGGAAATTCGAATTCAGTAAAGAGCATCTGGAAGTAGAGATCAATA
The DNA here is from genome assembly GCA_018342105.1 of Gonioctena quinquepunctata. Lineage (NCBI taxonomy): Eukaryota > Metazoa > Arthropoda > Insecta > Coleoptera > Chrysomelidae > Gonioctena > Gonioctena quinquepunctata. Next base: position 34,331 of record JAFIRS010003919.1, on the reverse strand, counting down.
TCTACAATTCGTATATTTTGGATTTTCATCTGAGAGGTGGGAAATTTGTTGAAAATGTCAATGTGAGTTGCTCCAAACGCTTGAATGTGTGCTCGAGGCACAGTCGAGTAGCGGTAGTGGGGGAATTTAATTGAACAATGTGTCCTCGACCTTGTAAAAATAATTGTAAGTGAATATATAGCATTGTATGTGAACATATTACACACTCGTTTTGAAAAGATGTTTTACATTTATTTATAAATGAACAAAATGTATGAATAAGTATAAAACGAAGAGTTGTTGAAAAGCTAATTACTTCAACCAATAAAATGAAATCAAATCGAATCAATCTTTATTTATTCAAAGACCCATCCCGGTGTAGAACTCGTCAGGAATACAGTTTTATAAATGATAAATGTGTATATATAAAATATGAGAGAAAGACGATTATTTAGTTATAATGGCAAAACAGGATATAATACTATGAAATACAATACGCAAAATATGTTGAAATTATTTAAAAGAATCATTAATGCTATAAAATAGATTTCTGTGCAAGAAATGTTTCATGGAGTTACGGAATTTGGAGTGTGTAATTTGATTTCTGATATCTTCGGATAATTTATTATAAACTTTTATTCCTATCGAGAGTGGTCCTTTTGATGTTATCTGTAGGTTATCATGATTTGGGTGAATTGACTGGTTATTTCTGGTAAGATAGGCATGTATGTCCATATGCCTGGGAAGGATATTTCTAATTTTGTGGAATAACAGGCAACTTCCATTATATAAAGACAAGCCAAGGGCAAAATATTCAATTCGGCAAATAGAGATTTCCATAAGTGTCTGGATGAAATGCTTTTTATAGTTCTCAAAGCACTTTTTTGGATCAAGAATTAATATTGTGCAGTTGGTGAATTTTCCCATAGTAGGATGCCATAAAGTAAGATTTACTGGATCTCGAAAAAGTAGTTTCTCAGACAACAAATATCAACAACATTCCGCAAACATCGAATCTGGTATATTTCTGTATTGATTATATTGATAGCATTTGTTATGTGCTCGTGCCAACTGAGATCGTCCTGCATGGTTATTCCTAAAAATTTGATGGCTGATTCATTGGTAATATTCAATTCATCGTGTTTAATTGAGAGATGATTATTCATTATCCTCTGTCTGGTGTGAAAAACCAGATAATCTGTTTTTTCGATGTTGAGAAACAATTGGTTTGCCGCAAACCATTCACCCAGTTCAGTAAAGAGATGGTTGCAGGCTAAGTCATTTGAGTCTCTACATTCTTGGGAGACTAAGAAAGATGAGTCGTCTGCATATAGTGTAATGTTATGTCCAGATAGGAATTCAACTAAGTCAGCTATGAATAGAAAGAAGAGTACTGGTGCTAGTACACTGCCCTGTGGTACCCCCAATTCCAGTACGGAGGTATCCAGTATAAAAAAAAAGTCAAAAGTTTTTTATTTCTTTTTGGACAATATACATTGTATAAGAAAAAGTCAGTGTAGAAGTGTATATAGGCAAGTAAAATAACTAATTACTAATACATATATAAAAAGACAAATAAAATATTGTCAAATCTGTTTAAAATAAAAGAAAAGACAAAAAAGAAAATCACTGCTTTCCAATGAAAAATTCATTCATGTTATATGGGCATAAGTTTGTTAGATAGCTTTTCAACTGATATTTACAGAACAATTTACAGAACAATAAGCATCACTTATTTGAATATAGTTGAGAATAAGGTATTTCAACATGTTTGAAACTAGACAACGATAACCGCCCAATTGGCCACATATTTTAAATCAAATAACCTAAAAAACCACAAAAAAAGGAAATACTACAAAAAAATGCAGCAATCACATATCAACATGTGGACCTTTCATGAATTGTGTTTGAGGGAAAACAAATGTATAACTGAAGGAGTTTTGGAGCCCCAAAACGAAACCTATTAAAAAATTCAATTATGAATCACTGAATTTTTTTTCTTCTAACGAACCAGAAACCCAAGAAAATCCACAGAAGTATATAACTATATATATATATACAGTGAGTCTGCTTAAGTTGGCTACATATGGATCCATTTTTATTATTAATTTTACGAAAAAAGTTATTCCTCATAAAAAGTTCTGCATGGTCTAGAAGCCGAGATGCAACCATTAAATATAAAATTCTATCAATCTTATACGAGGTATGTAAAAAAATATGAATTTTACTCAAGATTAAAGTAACTTTATATTTCACAATGTCGAAAATTGTTATGGTGAAAAGTTGTTCGGAATTAAAAATCACGTATCAAATATGCAGTTGCATTAATTTATAATATTTTTTTTATTTCTCGAAACATTTCTACAATAACAACGGAAATTTAACTGTAATTATTGTAATCTAGGATGCACTGACAAGAAATGTCAGACAGTAAAATGTTTGACAGTGACATTCAAAACATCAGTTGTATTTAGCGGAATTTGGTAGAAAGTATTATAAAATTTGGTAGAAATGCCAGCAACATTAAGTACTGAAGATAAAATTGAAATTGTGTTTATTGTGGGTGAGAATTATAAAACTTATCGTGAAGCTGCAGAAATTTTTAATAACCGAAACCCAGAGAACAAAAACGGATTAACCAAATTAAAGATTTCTGGAGATGTAAAAAATAAATTTAGCAACAAACGCCAACAACGGTTTGCCAATGATGACATGGAATTTGAAGTAAAGATTTCAGAAATCGAACATCCTAAAGTATCCTTGCGAGAATGGGCAGCTTCGATGCAAAATCCTATTAACAAAGATACGGTTTCAAAATTTTTAAAAAAGAACAAGTTTCACCCAAACAAGCCCCGTTAAGACCAGGAGATCATGATAGACGATTTGAATTCTGTTGTAATATCCAAGGAATGTTAGAAGATAACCCATTTATGGCAAAACATATTATTTTTTCGGATAAATCAACATTTACATCAAATGGAACAGTCTCTAGCCAAAACTGCCGTTGGTGGAGTGATACTAATCCAAATTTTACCATCAAAGCTCGGGACCAGTATGCATTCAAAACAATCGTGTGGTGTGGAATTTACCGAAATAAAATAATTGGACCTTTTTTTTTCATGAATTTTTGAATGGGGACCGTTATCTGCTCTTTTTAGAGAATGAATTAGACGATTTTCTTGATAATGTTCCCCTCCTTCAACGTCAACAAATATGGTACCAACAGGATGGTGCCCCATGCCACAGTGAGTTAGATATAAGGCAATACCTCGAAAATCGTTTTAATGGAAGATTTATTCAACGGTTTTCTGGAATTTTTTGGCCTCCTCGGTCTCCCGATTCGACGCCACTTGATTTTTCCTTGTGGGGTTACCTGAAGGAAAAGGTATCTTCAAAGGCCATTTAGAGATGTTGCTCATTTGGAAAGAGTCATTACAGAATGCGTTCAGAGTATTACTCCGGCTATGGTTAGAAGGGTATTGAAAATTTTTCTTGATAGAACAATTACCTGTATTGAAAGAGAAGGCGGATATCTTGAGGCGTTAGTGAATTGAGGGAGCTAATGATGTTCGTTGAATTATTACTTCAAAATGAATTATTATGGTATTATTAATTTAAATGTTACAAGACAGACATTAACTAATTAAAAGGTTATCAACTGTTCAATGTTCATTAGATCATTAATAAATTTTGTTTTGTCACAATTTGCTTATCAATTTCTAAACGGAACGGAAAGGTTAATATGTTTGTAATAAATAAAAATGATAAATGTTCGGTATTGATAATTTGAGAAACATTTGTAAAAAAAGATTTTTTTCAATTAGAAGGACGTTATTGCATATCAAAATATAGTTTCCACTTCCGAACAACTTTTCATAATAACAATTTTCGATATTGTGGAATATAAGTTACTCTACTCCTGAGAAGAATTCATATTTTTTGACATACCTCGAATAAGATTGATATAATTTGATATCTGATGGTTGCATCTTGGCTTTTAGACCATGCAAAACTTTTTTGAAAAATTACTTTTTTTCGTAAAATTAATAATAAAAAAGTTTTCCATATGTAGCCAACTTAAGCAGACTCACTATATATATATATATATATATATATGAAATGAAAGAAATTTTATGGACATAGCCCTCAAAGAAAAATGCTCACTACCAAGAGTTGTCATCCTTGCACTTTTTCACCGTACTGATGAGGGCCGAAAGCCGAAACACGTGTCTACGATTGACACTTTTCTTTTAGGGCTATGTCCATATATATACATATATATAATATAATATATATATATATTGAAGAATTCATATTTTTTTATTCTATCGTTTCTTTGCTGATTTCATATTATTTGTTTCCTGATTTGGAGGAGGTGAGAGTCCACTCAATTATTTCTTTCTACAAACTAGACGGTGTTTTGGGGGAATATTTCGAGTGAAAAGTAACAACTCTTATTGTAATTGAATTAACTTGACATGTATATCCTGAAGTCAAAAAATAACAACTTACATTCATTTTTTTTTAAACAAAGTGTAGAAGTGTATATAGGCGAGTAAAATTACTTATTACTAATACATATATAAAAAGACAAATAAAATATTGTCAAATCTGTTTGAAAAAAAGAAAAGACAGAAAAGAAAATCACTGCTTTCCAATGAAAAATTCATTCATGTTATATGGACATAAGTTTGTTAGATAGCTTTCCAACTGATATTTGAACGTCTTTTCACCTTCAATATTTTTTATAGATAGTGGTATATGGTTGAAAATTTTTGGGTCAATTCGTTCAGGAGCGTTATATGTGATATTCACACGGCTCTTGGGCAGATGCAGATAATTTTTATTTCGGGTATTATACTGGTGTAGATCCTTATTTTTACAAAACATGATTCCGTTCTTTTTGACGAAAACACATATCTAAAAGATATAAAGTGCAGTCAAGCTGAGAATTCTGTTTTTTGAAAGACTCTCGACAAGATTCATCTTGTTTCAGACCATCTATGATCCTTAGAATTTCTTTTTGTTTGACAAAAACATTTTGAGAAAATGATGAGTCTCCCCAGAGGCACACTCCATACCTCAACCGACTCTCAACTTCAGCATAATACAACTGTACCAGTTGATGCTTTTCCAATATAGATTCTATATTTCTGAGCATATAGTGCAGAGATGCAAGTTTGGCACCTAACACGGTGCAATGTTTGTTCCAGTTTAAGCAGGAGTCGATATTCAGACCCAAAAATCTTTCATTTTCATGAAACTCAACAACTGGCCATTGTGAGATATTTAATTTTTTCCAGAGACTTTTGCGCTGTGTGAAAATGCATTAATTTAGTTTTATCTGTATTGAAATATAGATAGTGATCTTGGAACCATTGACTCAGTTTATCCATTGCATTTTCACAGGTTTCCTTTTGGCTGACACTGTCTTTACCAGAGAGCAAGAGGGTTGTATCGTCAGCATAACTTGTGACTTTTATATCTGGTAGGGTATTACTTATCTCGTTGACATATGAAATGAAAAGAATGGGGCCCAATATCGAGCCCTGCGGGACTCCTAGGTCAATTTTAAGTCGAGATGAGAGGACAGATCGAATTGAATCTTCATCCTGGTGATTAATTGAGACATATTGAAGTCTTGCTTTACCAAAAGACTCTATCCAGTCCAAGCAAATACCCCTGATACCAGTGTCCGCCAAAAAGTATGTACCATACCATACCATAGTTATCAAACAATGACTAAACAATTAGTATCCCTTTTGGTAACTCTGAATGTTTTCCAATCCTTAGTACGGTTATTTAAAAAATATGTTTGTTCATTCCAACAAAGAAAAGGGAGATCTATCCTATGGGATTATCATGAATTCATGACACCTTCGACTGTAAGGATCATATTTTAATAGGGAAACTTAATATGGAATTTCTGGAAATTCTTGACTGGTGTAAGTCATATTTGAAAGAGAAAATAATAAGTTGAACTCGAAAAGAGACGATAGTAAGATCCGTTGCCTTGATTACGTCCTTGATTACAGGGCAGTATTCTTGGTCCAATTCGGTTTATCATATTTATTAAGAATATAAATAGGAATATTGCAGATATAATATCATATAGACAAGCTTTGCAATAAAGTAACATATGCCATAAGAGTTCTCAAAAAGTGTTGATCCTGAAGTAACGATAACTGTATATTACGCAAATTTTTATTCTATTAGGAGAATAGTCATTTGAGGCTGAAGTGAACAGAATTTTTCTACTGCTTGCTTTTAAAAAAATGCAAAACAGATTCCTGCAGATAAATCTTCAAGTCATACAAAGTACTGGCCATACCAGCAATCTATATTTTTGAATTAATTTCTTATGAATCATCCAGATCATTTTGAAATACACCGTCAAAATCATTTTTATGGAACAATATGAAAAAAAAATATCATTCATAAGAAATCCCTATATGAATGGAGCATCGTCTGCAGTAAAATAAAATTTTATAACAATCTTCCGCAAAATATAAGAAATTGAAGTTTCTATCAGATTTCCGTCCGAAGTCCGTCAAAGAATAATTAATAATGAGCCCTATGATATCAAGCAATATTTTCTGACAAAAATTTCAAATTTTATTTTTGTTGCATGAAAAGTAAGTAAAGAAAAATTCCCCACTTTGGAAGGTCAAATATTTGTGTTAATCTTCAAATTATACCTGATGATATTTCATGTTATGATGTATTTCCCAGACAAATAATTGTAGCTGTTGTGTATGAAATAAGTATATCTATCTCACATGTACGTATTCCGCCATTTTTTTCAAAACTATCCAATCCCTTTGAATACAATTATTTGCATGGTGCTCTCACAGACCCAGATAAAAGTCATATGCCATATTTTTATTTTTATGAAATCCTCTCTATAGATTTTACATTTTAGGTTGTAGTAGTGATGGAATGATGGCAGAAAATTATCACCATGTCGCAACTGATACAAAAGATGAATTTGATATTTTTTTCATGTATGGTGGTTACAATTATGGATCCAAACAATTTTGTTATAGTTTTATTCAATTTTTGAATACTTGGTCTTTATCAACTTACTATATGCAATTTATAAAAACAGTTCTAGTTCTGTGCTACAAAAGATCTGGTTACACTTCTCACATAAATATCAGTTTTCTTGCTGCACTTTGGATTTGAACATAATTTCTGAGGTCCGACTTCAGTAGTGGTAGGTGTTGCCTCTTCCTTGCACAATTTCCTTGGCTCAGTGCTGGGGCAGATCGAGAAAATGATGCCAATGGAAATGAAAAACCTCTTTTTTCTGGTGTGCATGCTGATCGAAATACATCATTATGATATAACTCAATACATGGGCTAATGGCACAATTATTAGATGCAAATCTTCTTCCAAATATGGTGAAAAAATCTATAAGAAAGAAAAAATATGCCTATTAGTTGAGATATTTTATTGTGATCTCAGATATGAAAATAAATAAATGTTTAATGTTAAAAAAAACATTAGACATATTCATATTTCTCTATTGGCAAAAAAGAACAATTCGTTTTCTGATTATTCCACAACAACTATAATTTACATAAACTATTCCTGCCATATCTATTTGGAAAAAAATGAATCAAATATACCCTATTTGATCCACTTAAAATAATATGAGATCATTAGTACTATCAAGTTGTTCGGAATGAAATGAAGAGAAATGGAACCATTTTAATTGACTTAAAAATTGAGATTCATTCGAAATTTAGGTGAAAAATTTTGTTTTTCACCGTTTTACAAACTTTGGTATTTTGACTTTGCCTGTTTTTTATTAATAATCCGTTAATGTGATTTTATACATTCAATTTTGATAATCTTACAAATGCGCATATCAACTGTTCCATACCTTGAATATTTTGAATTTGAAACCTACAATCATCAACATTTCAGTTGGACTTCCAGTAATCCTGTTTTTTTTAAATAATTTGAACTATATACATAGTGTCCGGCATAAAATTCGCAGCATATAACAAACTTTTTTATTATTGATTTCTTAAAAAAATTCACTGGCGTTGAAAACTTCTGCTTCGTCCCAAACCTGAAATGCGAACACCAAAATTGAATTTCATACGACCCTATACAAGGGAGATAAAAAAACTTGCTTTGTTTCCAAAATAAAATGATCCCATCACTTTATTTCTCACGGTAGAATTCAAATTCATGGAGAAATATTGTTCAAAATCGAATGTTGATCCAGAACCTATGACCAATTTCATATTTCAACTTTTTTCCAATTTTTTCCTCGTCGCCCTGTACAACATAAGGAATATTATGCTGGACGAATGGTATATTGTTAGATATGATGATATCACTTTCTGAATGTTTTCTCATTTCTCCCTACCATCGGAAAATCACATCAATTGAATTATGTGACTGAATTTCACAAAATCTTGCTGCAAATAGTAAATAAAACTGAATTGTCTCCATGGTGTGATGCCAGAATGAAAATAAATTTATTTTCAAATACATTTTTTCAAGATAATCAGGAATTGTAAAATATGACAATTTTTTATTTTTTTCAAGCAAGACATCAAATGCATCTACAATATTTCATTGATTTTTTGCAGCATTCAACGTACACAATTAAGATTTTGATCCACTCGAAAAATGTATTCACTTATTATTTATGAATTTCGAAATAGTTGTTACATTCGACTTAGATAGCAATACCCAGCTTCCATAGTTTTGTTCTTTGAATTTTACTGTAAATGATTGAGATACAGACCATTTGCCGATCACAGTTGGCTTTGAAAACAAATTCATTTCTAATTGTAAACAAACCATTTTCGACTCATCATAACTCACAAATCTGTAGAGTAATTTCAGTAGTTTTTCTATTCAATCATGGCTGCTAGACTAAGTATACAGGAGAGAGTGGAGATTGTAATGATACATGGTGACAATTATCATACTTGTAGAGACACTGCCAATATTTTTAATGAAAGACATCCAGGTAGAAACGTTCATAATTCGACAATTACAAGAATTTTGGAAACATTCAGGGAATCTGGATCGGTTTCGAAAAAATACAAAGTGACACATAAACGACCGATAACTGAATATTATGCTGTCTACGATTGAAAATCCATGAATGTCATTATCGCAAAGAGGAAAAAATCCGATCGATCAATGAGAAGAGTTCAATAAATTCAAACCGTATAAACCAAAATTCATACACACTTTGAAACCGAGAGATCCGGATAATCGTTGGATTTCTGTTTCTGGTTTCAGTCTTTGATGGAAGATAATAGACAGTTTTCGAGAAACCTTCACATCAAATGGGGTAGTCAGCTCCCAGAATTGCAGGTGGTGGGCAGATAATAATCCCCATTTTTTTATACAATGTAGAGACCAATATCACTTCTAGGTCAACGTCTGGTGCGGAATTCTTGATGACATTATTTTTCAGACAACCACTGAATTCTGCAAGATACTTAAGAATGCTGCATCTCTCCGATTATTTAGATGATATTCCTCTGGACATGAGAGCTGGAATGTATTTTCAACAAGATGGTGCATCCGTTCATTCTACGCTAGAAGTGAGAAGGTGGTTAAACGGAACATTTCCAATTCGATGGATTGGAAGATATTCCAATAACGCTTGGCCCGCCCGGTCACCGGACCTCAGTCCTTCGGATTTTTTCTTATGGGGATATCTCAAACAGAAGATATATTCAAGAAGGCCATTTCAAAACATACGTCATTTGGAGAATACTATCAAGGATTGTATTCGGGGAATAGCTCCCCAGTACTAAGAAATGTTCATGATGCAATGCACCGCCGTACTATGCAGTGTATTGACAATGGAGGACTCCACGTAGAATAAAGCATAGTACATATTTGTTTAAAAAAATGTTATTTGTATTGTGAGAATAAATTAATTGGCATTCTGGCATCATACCTTGGAGACAATTCAGTTTTATTTACTATTTGCAGCAAGAATTTGTGAAATTCCGTCACATAATTCAATTGATGTGATTTTCCGATAGGAGGGAGGAATGAGAAAACATTCAGAGAGTGATATCATTATATCTAACAATATACCATTCGTATAGCATAATACTCCTTATGTTGTACAGGGCGATGAGGAAAAAATGGGAAAAAAAGTAGAAATATGAAATTGGTCATAGGTGGCTATGATTCAAATTTCTGGATCAACATTCGATTCTGAACAATATTTGAATTTGAATTCTACCGTGAGAAATAAAGTGATGGGATCATATTATTTTGAAAACAAAGCATACTTTTATATCTCCCTCGTATAGGGTTGTATAAAATTCAATTTTGGTGTTTGCATTTCAGATTTGGGATGAAGCAGAGGTTTTTATCACGATGATTTTTTTTGAGATATCAATAATAAAAAAGTTTTTCATATGCTGCGAACTTATGCCGGACACTGTATATAATATATATATATATATATATATATATATATATATATATATATATATATATATATATATATATATATATATATATATATATATATATATATATATATATATATATATATACATCCTTGCACTTCTTCACCGTACTGATGAGGGCCGAGAGCCCGAAACACGTGTCTACGGTTAACATTTCTCTCTGAGGGCTATGTCCATTAAATTTCTTCCATTATATATATATATATATATATATATATATATATATATATGTATATATATATATATATATTTATATATATTTGGTTGGGGGTTCTTAGGTTTGGGATTCTTGTGTAAAAATAAAACTATCTATATCATGCTAGACGTTTCGCCCCTAGCCGGAGGCATCTTCAGTAGGAGTTTTTTTTTTAATTAATTTTTTATTTTTTCTCCTGATAATTAACAATGACATCTGAAAAGTAAAACATTTTGTGTTATGGTTAAAATGAAAATAATAGTTGTTGACATGTGCAAGAGAGAAATGTTTGGTCTGGGGAAAGGGTGTGGTAGAAAAAAGATTTTTGTACGTACCTTGGCGATCATCATTGTGTAGATGACTCATTTTGTATGATTAATATTTGTTATTCCTTCCCAGTGTGGTAAGTTCTATAGGTTTTATTCCAACACAATAGTTGAGAGCGACGTGGCATTGCAGTGTATTAGACAGCGAGAGATCAATGTGTTTATGGGGGGTTTTGTTGTGCGGTAAATATTGTTGGTGTACCTGTTGGGTCGATTTCTATTCTGACTTGAGTGGGTGGGGATATTTGGGGGCGATAGGCGTATTGTTGTTGGGAACTTGTTAAAAGAGTATTTATTTTATTTATTTTTGTACTTTATATTTGTTGATATTACTGATGACTATCTAGGCAAGGGGATATATGTGAGGTATTTTTGGAGCCCTGTCTTATAGTATTGTGTGGTATAATTGGCTGAGGTTATGTATATCTGTTCTATTATTCATGGCGTTATTATTTTTTTAATATAAATCATTTCTTTCATTACTCTTTTCTCTTTGTTGTTTTCGTGTGCCAGAATTTTTGTGTTATCGAAATTAGGGTTGTGATTCTCGGTTAGGATATGTTTGTTTAGGGCAGTACTGGATCCTTCCATGTACTTGTGCCCATTTAGTCTGTTCCTAACCGAGAATCACAACCCTGATTTCTATAACACAAAAATTCTGACACACGAAAATAACAAAGAGGAAAGAGTAATAAAAGAAATGATTTACTTCAAAAAAAATAATAACGCCATGAATAATAGAACAGATATACATAACCTCAGCCAATTATACCACACAATACTATAAGACGGAGCTCCACAAATACCACACCCTTGCATAGATAGTCAGTAATATCAACAAATAAAAAGTACAAAATAAATAAAATAAATACTCTTTCAACAAGTTTCCAACAACAATACGCCTATCGCCCCCAAAGTTTCCCACCCACTCAAGTAAGAATAGAAATCGACCCAACAGGTACACCAACAATATTAACCTCAAAACAAAACCCCCCATAAACATAAAGATATCTCGCTGTCGAATACACTGCCAATGCCACGTCGCTCTCAACTATTGTGTTGGAATAAAACCTGTAGGACTGAGGAATAACAAATATAAATCATACGAAATGGGTCATCTTCACAATGATGATCGCCAAGGTACGTACAAACATCGTTTTTCTACCACACCCTTCCCCCATACCAAACATTTCTCCCTTGCACATGTCAACAACTATTATTTTCATTTTAACCATAACACAAAATGTTTTACTTTCCAGATGTCATTGTTAATTATAAGGAGAAAAAGAGAAAAAATAAAAAATAAATCATAAAAAAAACCCTACTGAAGATGCCTCCGGCCAGGGGCGAAACGTCTAGCATGATATAAGATAATTTTATTTTCACACAAAAATCCAAACCTAAGAACCTCCAACCAAAAAAATTAATATACCAGGATTCAAGAAAACCCACACTTCAATATATATATATATATATATATATGGAAGGGCTGTCTTGACTGACTAGTTGAAGAAAAATGGTAATTTGCATCCTCAAGATCAATTACCATTTTTTTTTTTTTTTATATATATATATATATATATATATATATATATATATTTTTATATATATATACAGGGTGTCTCTGGACTTCCTCTTTTCCTCTCGGGAATGTATAGATGGGGTCAAAATATCACCAGTACTTCATATATCTTTTGTTCCTAAAAGCCTTCGTTACCAAGTTACGGGCCCTCAAATTTACAAAATGAAAAATATTTTTCTGTGATAACTTTCAAAGTGAATATTCAAATTCATAAAAATTTTGGTGATTGACTGAACGAATGAACTCCTTTGATGAGCTTTCATGCAGGAGTCAGTTGTTTTGCTACAAAGTCAGGAACGGACTACCCCGATGGTCCACACCCCAAAACTTTGAAATGACTGGGATTTGTCAATATGTTTTAACAAAACAAGGTTACCTGGACAATTTCCTGAATAAAATTACTCGTGTGGAAAATCGGTCGGAGCAACGATTTTTGATAAAACTGCATTTTTGTTCGACGACATCCAACCTGAGATGTCTACCATTATTCGAAAAAATTAATTTGTTATGAAAATAGAAATGATAGGTACAATGTTCATAACGAATTTTTATCATGCAAACACGTTTACCTTACAAAACTCATGGTGTAAATAATCAATCGCAAGCCTCAAGAGCAAACAGAAATGCAAAATCCGCTGCATAAACTGCTCGATATGACCCGGGTCTCTCTCAATACATTTTCTTAGTTGGCGCAAACACCCTCTCTGCACTTGAAATAGCATGCCAGGGTCGTTTCGTATGGCTTCACAATGTAATGTAATTCTATTCAACAAGGCATCTCTACTGGGAATAGGTGTAGCGTAAACGAGGCTTTTCAGATGCCCCACAGAAAGAAATCCAATGGATTCAAATCCGGAGACCGCGGTGGCCATGAATTTGGCTACCTCTACCAATCCATCTATTGGAGAAAATCTGGTTCAGATCGTCCCGCACAATCAATCTAAAATGAGGAGGAGCGTCATCATTCATAAACCACATATCTCTTCGGGTTTGCAATGGAACATGTTCAAAAAGTCCATTCAAATCGTCCTGAATGAACTCCAAATAACGTTCTCCATTCAATCGGTCATGTAGAACGAATGTTCCTATAAGATGGTTTCCTATGATACCAGTCCAAACATTCACGTTGAATTTCCGTTGGTGTTTGGTTTGGAATATCCCATCGGGATTTTCTTCGGCCCATATGTGGAGATTATGAGAAATGATTACTCCATCTCTACTGAAACCTTCTTCATCAGCGAATGAAACTCGAGTAATAAAAGTCATATCCTATCTTTGCTTATCCAGGAACCAATTGGCATATTCCAGTCGTGCTGGAAAATCTTCAGGTGTCATGGCATGTACCTTCTGGATGTGATATGGGTGGAGCAGTTGTTCTCTAATTATTCTATGAATAGTGGACTTGGACGTATGGAACTGTACTGATAGGTTTCTGATGCTCATTGAAGGATCATCAGCAACAGCTTCCTAAATATTTTCCTCCAATACAACGGTAAGCACAGCCCTAGGAGCGCCCTCACCACCTCGTTTTGGCAGAACTGAACCTAAAATAATATCGAAATAAAACAATAGGCTCCAATTAATTATCCAATACACATATCTGTCTCCCTCAAGCTGCGATCGACACGCTCGACGTTTCTCTTGCCGGTAACGTTCGATTGGGAAAATGCTCGGCATACAGACGACGGGCTTGTGCAGCATTACCAAATGCTCGTCCATACAATGCATGCATATCTGCATATTCGTCGAATGTAAACTGTTTGGCATGCTATTTCAAGTGCAGAGAGGGTGTTTGCGCCGACTAAGAAAATGTATTGAGAGAGACGGGGGTCCTATCGAACAGTTTTTGTAGCGTATTTTGCATTTCTGTTTGCTCTTGAGGCTTGCGATTGATTATTTACACCATGAGTTTTGTGAGGTAAACGTGTTTGCAATATAAAAATTCGTTATGAACATTGTACCTATCACTTCTATTTTCATTACAAATTAATCTTTTCAAATAATGGTAGACATCTCAGGTTGGATGTCGTCGAATCGGGGGTAGTGCGTTCCTGACTGAGCAAAACAACTGACTCCTGCATGGACGCTCATCGAAGGAATTAATTTGTTCAGTCAATCACCCAAATTTAGATGATTTTGAATATTCACTTTGAAAGTTATCAAAGAAAAACATTTTTCATTTTGTAACTTTGAGGGCCCGTAACTTGGTAACGAATGCTTTTAGGAACAAAATTTATATGAAGTACTGGTGATATTTTGACCCCATCTATACATTACCGAGAGGAAAAGAGGAAGTCCAGGGAGACCCTGTTTATATATATAATCAAGTTTTTGTTTCTTAGTGGTTTGGTTCGCATCGGAAATTATATATATTGAAAATTGCTAAAAAACAACAACGAACAAGAACAAACACATTGCATCGTTGTTTTTTATTAAGATAACTTTAAGCCCCAAAAATTCCCCGAAGAAGACTGTGGTCACAATTGAAACCTTGGACATGTAGAAATCATTATTTGAGAACAAAACATTATTTTCTATACGAATCAATTCCCCAAGAAACAAAAAACTCAATTATATACAGAGGAAAGTCACTGTTTTCGCAAAATGGAGAGGAATATTCAACAAAGAATAGCAATTCCCAAAGTCTTCTTCATGATAGTTTAATATAAATTAAACTGAAGGTTGGTAGATGAAGAGCAGAAAACAACTACTTTCCTGGCTAATACCACGCAGAATGTTGAATGATATCTGTTCGATATCCATGCAATCATTCATATAAATGAATAAATATCAAATTGCAGTTGGAGTTTCTGAAGTGTATCTTTTTGTCACCAGGTCTCTTTCGCAGGTGAATTTGGAATTCACCTCGTACCCATTTTTGACCAAGCATGGCTGTGTCGATGTTTAATTCAGTCTCGCTTCAGCCGGAGATCTTTGGATATTCGGTTGGGTATGCCCTTTAGTGATGAGGGCCTACAGCCCGAAACCGGTCTATAGGTGTCAGGCGAGACTGAATTAAAATAAACACAATCATGTCTGTTAGAAAGAAACATTTTCAATTTATTTATATGAATTATCGCATGGATGTTGAGCAGTTATCATTCAACATACTCCGTGGTATTAGCCAGGAAATTAGTTGTCTTTCAAAAATAATACTGCTTATGATTGGAATAGAGAGAAATAATACATGAGTGCACTGTCCAACGTTAAATCTAGCGGTATCTTTCAGTGGAAAATGGAATAATCTCAACGAAGAATTACTTCGGGTTGGAAGCTCACAATTTGGCAGGCACATTTATGCACAGATATCTGAAAAATAAATGTAAAAAATAATTACTTATTCACCTACAAATAGTTGTGGGATAATATGCACTAAACACACCACAAGAAAAACTAGGAATTACCACTGGAAGGGAAACTTTATTGAAAGTTTCTCTCTCTTGGGCTGATACCAATAAATATTGTATTCTCAGAATATGATTTTAAATGGTCCATTGATCTTTTCAGTAGCTTACACAGCAGATTTATTGCAATAACTATTTGAAAATTCATTCATTCTGGGCCGTATCTCAAGGAGCCAACAGGTATCAACTTATTTGGAAAAAACATGTTTTATATCAGTTAATATTATCTGAGGATAAAGAGAATATCAAAGTTTGGAAACTCATTGAACATGTAATATTTTCAATAATGCAGTTTCGAGCGAATAACATTTAAAATAGGTATAGGCCAAGTGGTCTTTTGAATTTATAGATTTTTATATTTCTTTTATTGAATGAATACACAACATGACCTTACTTTTCGTTATAACTGCTATTTCTGCTACTGAAAATATTCGATATTCATAAGAATTTTCATAATATAACTTTCTTAAGGTACAGTAATTCCCCGATATCTCAAATAAACGAATATTTCGTTCTTACCTTCATACTTCGAGCATTCCTTTCCAATTTTTCTCACAAAATGAAAGTTCACACACAACAGAACGACGATCACTTAATAATGGAATACAAAATTCCACAAAAAATAATCATATTTCACTATCAACGATTTCAAATTCAAATCATAAAATTAATGCAAATGGCTTGGCCCGAAGTAGAAACACAAAATATTGTTATTATTCCAATTTAACCCCTCAAGGTCAGGTCGCTCTATGGCCCACCCTCCTGAAATCCATCTCACTCGGATATATCATTTTTTGGGGATCATTTGACTAACGGCATCTACAAATGGACCCCACTTGTATCCAATTTAATAACTAATAAAAAACTAATAACTAATAAAAAAACTTTTTAAAGACAAGCTTTCATTTAAGCCATGTACTAAAACGTATAAAATGAATTTAAGTCATCGCTGACAATGATTTAATTATTTTTTGTTGAATTATTTGGTTTTAAAAAGATTGTCGCGCGAAGTGTTCATGAAAGTGGGTACCAATTAATTTGATTGTGCAGTGAGTTGGTAAGTAAGAACTTGTCGGAGTATTTGATTTTATTACAACTCGCGCAACAAGCTTTTTGAAACCGAATAATTCAACAAAAAATAATTAAATCATTGTCAGCGATGACTTGAATTCATTATATACGTTTTAGTACACGGCTTGAATAAAAGCTTGTCTTTGAAAAGATTTTTATTAGTTATTCATTTCTTACTTTTTAGTTAGTTCGCCTCAATCTGTTAATTTCCAATAGTGCATCGTTATTACAAGGTCTCTCTCATGTAAGTTTTGAGCTGAAAGAAATCATGATCTCCGACCCCAAAAACTTCCACACACCGTCATCTTGAAGTCGTCATTTTGATATATTTTGACACAAATTTCATAATCTCCGGACCTGAGAACCCCCCCATTCAAACTTTGAATGAAATATGACCATAATTACAAAACTCCTCCGCCATCTTGGAGCCGCCATCTTGAATTTATAAATTTTGACAGAAAATTCATAATTTCCGACCCCAAAACCCTCACATAGCAATTTTGAATCGAATCGGACCATAATCACAAAACTTGTCCGCCATCTTGGGGCCGCTATTACGAATTCATGAATTTTGTAAAAAATTTCATGATCTCCGACTCCTAAACCTCCCACATACCAATTTTTTATTGAATCGGACCATAATCATAAAACTCGTGTGCCATATTGGAGCTGCCATCCTGAATTTATGACTTTGGACAAAACATTCATAAACTCCGACCACGAAAACCCCCACATACCAATTTTGAATCAAATCAGATCATAACTACGAATCTCCTTCGCCATCTTGGAGCCGCCATTTC
This sequence comes from Gonioctena quinquepunctata, assembly GCA_018342105.1. Classification (NCBI taxonomy): domain Eukaryota; kingdom Metazoa; phylum Arthropoda; class Insecta; order Coleoptera; family Chrysomelidae; genus Gonioctena; species Gonioctena quinquepunctata. The sequence continues at coordinate 16,503 of JAFIRS010003919.1, read as the reverse complement.
GTTTTTCCCTCTAACAAAATCTCCATAATGCATTGTCACCGAATTTATGAATATCTGCCAAATTTCAAATCGATCGGACGATTAGAAGTCCGTCAAAATTCACTTGCAAGATTTGACCCCAACGAACTAACGAACGGAATCTTGAAATTTCCGGAAAAAAAATAAATGAATTACAGTGAATATGATTCAAGAGATCATTTTTAGGTACCGTTTTCGCGCACAAAAATCACTCACAATGCCTCCTTTTTTTTACCAGCTTGAACTACAAACACCAAATCACTCATTTTCGGTTTTATCGAAAAAATACTCCTTCTTCAACTTTTACACCTAACCTAACTTTTCATATTTACTAAATTTCATCTGTCAAAGGTGAAAAGTTAGTATTTTTTCGATAAAACCGGCTATATTTTGTAAAGAGTTGTACCGAAAATGAGTGATTTGGTGTTTGTAGTATAAGCTGGTAAAAAGAAGGAGGCATTGTGAGGGATATTTGTGCGCAAAAACGGTGCCTAAAAATGACCTCTTGAAGAAGCAGAAAGTCAATATATTTCGGAAACGTTATGAGACCGCCGCGTTTTTTTCTCGGATTCGGGGGACAAAAACACGTAAGAAAAGTCAAACAGGTATTTTCAGGGAGCATGAGCACGACCCCTGAACATTTACCTAACCTATCTTACTAATCGTTGCAAAAACTGGATCAGGATTTTCTTCAGTTGGACCTTTACCACCAATGAAATGTTTAGAGCAAACATATTAATAATTATTTATTTTTTATTTTTTTATATCCACTCTCCTCAAGGTATCCATGCATTATATCTAACCTCATCAATGTGAGGTTCTACGAATGATATAAAGAATACGTTTTCCTCTGGATATCGATTATCCGAAGTACAGTTCGCAAAATTACAATGTTTTGTTGGCATTGTGGTTACTAAAAAAAATATTTTTCATTTACTTAATTATTTTGAATAATTCATCTATATCACTTGAATAACACTATCTTAAATGGAGGTTTGATGTTCGTCCCCCCCACAAGTGCTGCCTCTCGTGACAAATTTGCCGCCCTTCTCTCAGGAAAAAGGTTTATCAAGCTACACAATTCTGCACGCCGACATGCCTCATTGAAACCCAATATTAGTACCACTTTCATTCATGGGAAGGTATTGTCTGGACCCCCTTTTAAAAATGAAGTAACGTTTTCCATATTCAAATCTTTCGATTCCTGTGCTCTGTATGGGTCTTTCTCGATCCTATCTTGGCTAATCTGTCTACATCCTCGTTCCCAGGGACACCTGAGTGGAACTGAGATTTCTCTCTTTGTTCCTTCTTCGTAGACCCCTGCGCCGGACATTCCACCAAATCTTGATCCATCTGTGTACCAGGTTGATCCTTAGTTTGGGGGTCTGTCAGGCGCATTGTCTTTCCATTGCTCCCTTGTGGGGATGGTTATATTGGGTCCTTTTCTAAAATCCAGAACAGGCGGGGTGCTGTCTCTTTCCATTAATAGGACTGGACATCCTTCCTTTGCCCTGTTCCACATAGCTGAGTGTCCATGGTCTGCCTCAGTACCGATCCATTGGCTTGCGCCTTTGAGTCTGTATGCAGCACGCATGGCGTCATGCTCAATGATAAGGTGCAGAGGTGGTAGTCCTAGTAGAACTTCTAGAGCTCTAGTAGGCGTGGTCCTCATGGCACCTGTTATTCCTAGACAAGCCAGTCGTTGTACTTTATCAAGTTCATTTCTGGACTTGCCCTTTGTAGTACCGGTCCACCAAATGATGGATCCATACGTTAGTATCGGGCGAATGATCGCCGTGTATATCCAGTGTAGGGTTTTGGGTGTCAAGCCCCACGTGTTGCCGAAGGCTCTTCTGCATGCCCAATAGGAGCAGGTAGCCTTCTTGGTTCGATTTTCGATCTGTTCGTTCCAGGTCAGCTTGGACTCTATGATGACTCCAAGGTGTTTGATCGACGCTTTATACGGAAGCTGTCTGAAATATGTTTGAGAAATAGATAACCTTCTCAAAAAAATACGCTAGCATACAACTTCCATGAGTTCTTATTGTCAGGAAGTAAGCTCGAGGATGCTTCTCGAGCGGCATTTAAAAATGTCTTCAGAACAATTTTCTAAATGGTTTTTACTAGCAAGACTCATGTTCAAAACTAATATTTAACTTAAACTCAATTTGACTCGCAAAAATGAAACTTGTTAGCTGTTATGTAAATAAACAAAGCCGTGTTAGATTACAAGGTTACCGAAATCCTACCCAGATAGCACAGGACGTCCTAAGGACGTCCATTACAAGTCCATTTATCGTCTGTATGTCCAGGGCCAATTCTGGACGTTTTAAGTATGTCCAGTTTAGTAAATCCTCGGGACGTCCAGAAATATATGTCCGTAGTACGTCCATTCTAGGTACTTTATTATATTATAGATTATTCACATACGCATTGTATTATTTGATGATATGAACAGCAAAAAATCAGAATATAGAATTAGAATTATAAAAGATGGCATGCGTTAGAAGTAAGGAAAGTCTCTCCGTGATAATGTATCCTTGATTTCAACATTCCATCCATATATTTTCACAATTTTGCCTATATTAATTATATTCAGCAAGACGTCAACGTTAAATCATCAACGACCATTTCAAATGAGTAGAACTTTTGTTGATGTTTCATCGATTGCTTTTTATATAAGGCAAACATGGCAAAAACAAGAAAGGAAACTGATCTGTCAATCCAGATGTGAACTCCATGAAAAAGTTTTAACAAATAATTATTCATAGCTTATTATTTTCATGTTCCTTCCAAATAAAATACTTTGAATTGTTCTATATTTTCATAATTTCCTAGAGGCAATCTCACCTGAAAAAAAAAAAAAATAAATGATTTTTAGCCGACAGAAATATATAGAACATTCTGAAATTCCCCTTTGAGCTCCTGATTATGTCTATGGAATGTTCTTAAATGGACGTCTTGAAGACATCCTGTACATGTCCATTCAAAAACCTGAAATGTTCTCTAATATGGACGTTTCAAAGACATCCTGATAATTAAGAATGGACGTTCTAAAGATGTCCATAAGACGTCCACGTCTGTGAAATGGACGATTTAAGGATGTCCTGAGTGTCCGAGCGGGATGTTTTTGAAACGTCCATAATACGTATTGGTGCTATCTGGGTACAGAGGTAACTGCTACGATTTTTTTTAATTTCTAACTTTGTTATGCGTATTCTATATATATGATTATTTGCTTAAACTACTAACACCAAATGCGAAAAAATAGTATGAACAAAAGTCGCATCAGTCAGACGATTAGATCGTTTGCCAACGTCCAACATTACCATATTTTATAAGAAAACACAACATTGTAATGTTCTCTAGTATGGACGTTTCAAAGACATCCTGATAATTAAGAATGGACGTTCTAAAGATGTCCATAAGAGGTACTCGAGGGGACTCAACATTAAAGATTAATTTTTGCAACATCCGTGGACTCAACAAGAACATCAATGACGTCCACCATCACCTACAGACGAAAAAACCGGATATTCTGGCTCTAACAGAAACACAAGTAAACTCGTCCACCAACAAGGTCCATATGCTTTGTCCTGGTTACGAACCTCCATTGTCGATTCAGGTTCAAGGTGGAGTCTGCCTTTACGCTAAGGCTAACCTTTCATGCCAGCGTAAGAGAGTTTGGAACCGAAAGACTTTGATGTGATGTGGTTTAAGCTATCTGATACCAAAGTGACTAAGTTCCTCTGCTGCCTTTACCTATCACCTAATGAACCTTCATATAACAACCTCTTTGAGTTTTATCACTCAAACTGGACTACATTCAGGAAAACCATCCAAAGGGTGAAACCATAATCATGGGGGGGCTTTAATGTACATAATTTCCTGGCTCAAATTCTCTAACAAACAGATGATGCAGGTCGTCAAGCTGGGCCTTCGCCATCCTCATGGTCTGAACAACTGGTCAGCTACCACCCGCATCCCTGATGTCAACAACCAGTCTGCCAATACACTGATCTTTTCCTCCCCCAATCCCCGACCCGTATAGAATGAAGTTTGTGCCCCCATTTGGAAACTCTGATCACCCCTCATCTCCACAACATGCTCTTTCCATTTACCATCAGCAGCACAATACCACCCCGTCTCATGTGGCATTACAATTCCGGGCCCACTGGGAAGGTCTTCTATTTTTTCTCAGCGTTTCCATGGAAGAGAGTTTGTTTCCCCTTCAGTAGATCCAACACGATGTTGAGACAATTTCTGAAATCATCATGTTGGGGATGCAAACTTACATACCAATACCGAAAGAAGAACATCATCCGATAAGACCTGGTTTAACAGAAACTGCTCTAGAGCTGTGGTTCCAAACAGGCAGCATACCATCGATGGCAAAAAAATCCGGGACCTGAGACCAGAGCAGCATACGTTGAGGCTAGAGGCATATGCAAAGAGACAATAGAATGTTCAAAAGATGCTCATAATGCCAAAATAAGATCAAAACTTGTTGAATGTCCCAACGGATCCCGTTCATTTTGGTCTTTCCAAAGCTGTGGGAAGAAACTTCACTTCCAGTTCTTTTCCTCCCCTAACCAAAGAAGATGGAACACTAGCAACGACTGCCCAGGAAAAAGCCAATATCTTTGCGCACCTATTTGCTGGAAATTCCACTCTGGATTCTTCGGGAAAACAACCCCGAACATTACACCTATTGACAGTCACATGCTCGAGATCACCTTTCGCCAACGTATATCAGAAAGATTTTGCTGGGTCTCAACACCAACAAAGCCTGTGGATCTGACGGAATCCCGCCGATTGTTCTCAAAATGTGCCCCCCGAACTAACACCTGTTCTTTGCAAGTTGTTCAACCACTCTTACAATTTGGGAGTATTTCCGTCCAATTGGAAATTGCAAAGTACAGCCAGTCCCTAAAAGGCAAAAAGACCCTACCTAGCAACTACAGACCTATCGCACTGTATCTATTATTTCAAAGGTCATGGAAAAAGCCATCAACATCGAGCTCATGAAATATCTGGAAGACTCAGGAATTATCAATGATAGGCAATATGGCTTCCGCCATCAGAGATCAACTGGTGACCTGCTCGCATACGTCTCACATATATGGCAGCTATCTATTGAAAAGTATGGAGAAACTTTAGCTGTGGCATTAGATATCTCCAAGGCGTTCGATCGAGTTTGGCACCAGGGACTCCTCGCCAAGCTTCCATCTTATGGCTTCCCCCTCAGCTGTGTTCTCTGTTTATTTTTTCTCTCAAACAGGTTCTCCATGTAGTGGTCGATGGAGCTTCATCTGACACTCTACTCATAAATGCTGGTGTTCCGCAAGGATCCATTCTACCACCAACACTATTTTACTTCACATCAACGACCTGTTGAAAGCAACTTCATGTCCCGTACAGCTTTGCCGATGATAGTACCCTCCATACCGCTTTCTCTTCCAGGGCCCCTATATCAGCCCGTGAAACCAGAAATGAACGAGGAAGAAATGTTAACAATATAAATATGGACTTAGCAACAAATTCTCGAGTGGGGATCTAATAACTTGGTAGAATTCAATGCAAAAAAACACAAGCATGTCTTTTCTTAGAAAAGCCGATCTCACTTTGCCTAACATAACTTTGTCAGGAGTAACCATACCACTGAAGTCATCCATATCGATGCTTGGTATTACTATCAGCAATAACCTTTCCTGGGAAAATCACGTGAGGTCCATTGCCAAAAGTGCATCCCAAAACTTGGTTTTGTTTCGTGCCAAGAGCTATTTCACCTCCAGTCAGCTGCTTATGATCTATAAGGCACAGATCCGACCTGTCCTGGAATACTGTTCCCATTTTTTGGAGTGCGGCCCCTAAACATATCCTGAGGCTATTGGATTCTGTCCAAAAGGGCAATTCGTCTCGTCGGTGATGCCTCGCTTACAAACTCGCTCACTTGTCTGGAACACCGTAGAAAAGTTGGCGATTTGTCTCTATTTATAGATATTTTCATGGGCGATGCTCTTCTGAAATATCAACAATCGTTCCTCCTTTGGCAGTCTCTTCGAGATTAACCCGTCAAGTTCAGTCTTCACACCCCTTCGTGGTCACTTTGGAGACCTGCAGAACATCACTTTCCAAAGACTCATTCATCCAACGAACTGCGAGGCTTTGGAACTCATTGCCTAGGAGGTGTTCCCCGAGGCATACAACCTCCAGAAAATTTAAGAAGAACACCAACCCCTACCTTTTTCCCTTGGTTCCCACGATGTTCTCTGAACATTACAGGATATCCCTTTTCGTGGGAACCAAAACATATAAAAAAAAAAAAAAATAGCGCCATCCTCTTATTAACGCGAATACCTATACTCTTTTTACGTGAGTCAGAAGTAATCAATCGTAAACCCGTTTGAAATGCTAAATAAATTGTACAATAGACCAATTCGGTATTAAAAAAAAAAAATTCTCATTCAGTTTCCTCCAATCCTCAAGATTCGCCGAGGAAGTACGACTAATAATGATACTAATATCGAAATCAATTGAATAATTACACGTGTTAGATTTGCAAAATATCGAGAGATTGAATATACAGGAAAAAATCGAAGATTTGCAAAATATCGAGAGATTGAATTATACAGGAAAAAATGAACATTCTCATCATAGATTAATTTCATCTCTGTACCAAGAGGGTATCAGCATCCATTCATATGTTTTTTATAGTTCACTTTACTGCTCACTTGTCGATTGGCATTCGTTACATGCGGTCGACTGCTTATTGGCAAAGCTAACCTACTTTGTTTCCGTTCGGTTTGAGGTTCGAATGTAAATTTTGGAATAAATTATTCGGTTGTTTCAAGTAGTGGAAAAACGGATAAGAATAAGCATTTTTTATATCGTTCGATAAATAAGGTGAAATGGCATTCTTCAAAACAATTTGGAAAGCGAACTCCAGACACGAAAGTAAGTTGCATTTAAAAATTTATTATAAATTGTATGTTATTTTACTTATGCAATTTTCAGTCGAATCCAAAAAAGGGATTATTACCAATTCTAGTTTAGCTTGAACCATCACTGCTATTGTGATTTCATGCTTATATATGAGAATAATTACACTTCTTTTAAAACCTCAAAGAATTCAGAAAGTTGGTAAATTTGTAAAGATCTCATTTAAATAAAAGTTCGAGGGAGGCAATTTGTGATTGGAGTAGTTCATCCCTCATTCTTTCTTAAAGTTCCCAAATTTCATTGAAATTATTTGAGAAGTTTCAGAGTTATTGACAAAAAATTCTTAGTGCTTACTTAGCTTTTGAAAATTGATATAAGGAGAGGATTTCGAAAAAATGTAATGGGAATCTTTTTATTATTGGTTTTATGAAAAATTGTAATTCCGATAAAAGTTGGTACTTTTCAATTCAATTCAATTAATTTTAAAAAATTATCATATGAATTAACGAATATGTCAGAGCTCGAGAAGTTACTCAAACCAAAAAAAAAAATTGGGAAACTTTCTCGAAAAATATATAATATCCACCTTTTTAATATATTTCCAAATTTTAATAATAATAATGTATCGTTAATTCATTATATTTTGTTCAGTCAACCCAAAACAACATGTGTAACATTTTAAGTACATTAACAACAAACAAATGTTTACATTGAAAGGGGTGCTGTTAGTGATTTGAGAAAAAAATATATTTGAAATTCTATTAATAGTTTTTGTAAGATATTTTGTATTTTTGGAAATTGAGTTGTTCCTTTTCTTTTGGTACATTATTATGTAGGTGATAAATTAGTTATCGGATTTTGTTTTGAATGGAGGTACTGTTAATAGGCCATTATGTTTTATATCCAAATTATGAATATCTGTTCGGAATCTTACAAATATGAAGGTTTTTTGGAAACAATGATCTTTTGATAAAATACAGCAGAATGAAAACGCATCTTTTATTTATTTCAGCCATTTAATTCCTTTGGGTTTATGTAATATCGTTTGCCGCCTTTAATATCGAATAGTTTCCCCTTTGTATCTTAATTTTATAATGCTTGGTGAGATTAGGTCCATAAGAATATCCACATAATAAAAACATTGAATGTATTAATGACTCACAAAAGCTAAATATTTTTTGCTTCATCAACTAGTACGAGCGTTTAATCATTTATTGGAATATTTATGGAATTGGATATTGTTCGGCGATGAATTCTTAGAACCAAAAAGTATTTTATTGAAGGATTTTATTATTAGGAAATGGTCAGTAGCAGCGTTCAGATCTTTAATTATAAACTAACTAAAAGCTAATGAAGTGACTAACAGCGACAATCTTGTTTATTATGCTAGTTTTCTGATTTTACCAAAAAAGCTACAAAATAAGGTGTTTCCTTAATATAAAGTTCGTATTGCACCCTGTGTATGCATCGATATTGATACAAAGAATAACAATTCATTACAATTTAAACATTGATTCACTTCAAAGATGATCATCTATTTATATTCAGTTTGAAAGTTTTTTCAGTTGAAAAGAAAAAAATCATAAATATGTTGTTTTGTACTGGATTTGAAAATCATTTATTTTAATTGTTAATAATGATGTTTTTTTACCTCTTTTTGTATAAATAACAATTTTTTACAATATATTAGATTGTCTGTTATTTCTCACTGAGAATGATTTCATGGGCTCAGTGATAAATGTATTTCACATGTTCAAATTCTCAACATACAATAAGACAAAAATTTAAAAATGTTGATTTTATATCTGTCTGAATATCATTTTTGAGGTTTTCCAAATGAGTTTTTTTTAACATAATAGTACTTTTCTCTTGATCCCCTCATCTCATATTCTTGACGTATCTCGTACATAATAATAAAAAAAATAAAAAATAATTTTCTGGCTCGCCATATTCGACATACAGGGTGTTCCAAATTAAGTCGGCACCATTACTCTCCGTTATTATTGATGCTACGATTTCGGTTGAACGGGCAAACTGGTAGCATTTTTAGTGGCCTTCTCGATGCCGAAAACAAAACAAAAATTGACAGTCGCGTTGTCATAATATTTCATAAAATACACCCCATATTTTTCCATCCATTTCGATTCGTAATAACATTCTCAACAACAAAGCTCATATCACTTTTCTTCCTAAAGTGGAAAATGAGCGACTTATGTGGAAATATTTATTTCTTTCACTAGTACAAAAAATTTCTTTGTGTTGGCGAATAAAACCTCATGATTGTCCAAACACCCATTTTTTTTACTTATACGAATGACAATATTTTGTTACTAATAGCAAAATATGACAGTAAAAAGAAAAAAATGCGCTGGGATGTGAACTCGTGAAACCCGTGATCATCATGTCGCACCACTCAATTGACACCACTATTTGGTATTGATGTACAAAACGATAATTTCCATTTCAAAGCCATTCCGCTAGCCGCATTTATTTTGTGAATCAAAATACGTCTGCTGTAATGATAACTTTGAAGCCGTTTTGTACAGAACAGAAAAAATACTGGAGGGTCATATGAATGTGGTTGGAAAAAAATGTGTTTGATTCGATAAAACATAATTATTATGAGCAATCAAGTTGCCTTGAAACTTTGTTGAAATTCTAGTTGTCAAATATTCTCAAATATGTCATGACAATGTCATAAATTATTGTAACTGTAAACTACTGTTCGAATATTTTTCGAAATGCCGTTTTCTCATAAAGAAAAAATGTGATATGTTAGAATCCTACTTGGTTTGCCAGAAAAAATAGCGTAAGAGCACTCCAACACTACAGCAATTCGTTCCCCGATCGTGAATTACCTAATCGGCGTTTTTTGTTGCTTTATCGTTGATTTAGGAACAATGAAAAAGTTTTTAGTAAGAGGAGCACTTAAATACGTTTTGTAATATCTTAAGATACAAGAAATTGACGTTTTATCCTACTTTGAGGTATATCCAAATAATTCCATCAGAGATTTATCTAGAAATAGCTGTTCCACTGTCATGGTATTCAACGAATTCTGAAGAAACATAAGATTTCTCTTTATAAGTTAAGACCAGTGCAAACACTAGAACCTGGTGATCCTGAGAGACGATTGGGGTTTCGTCGGTGGTTTATGAATAAATGCAGACAAGATCCAAACTTCAATAGAAATATTATATGGAGCGATGAGGCTAATTTTTCAAATCGTGGGATGTATAATAGAAATAATTTTCATTGTTGGAGTAGACATAATCCATTTCTAGTCCATCCCCACAATCCGCAAAGACGATTTAGTATTAATGTTTGGTGTGTGTCTATTTAGAGGAAGAATTATCGGTTCATTTTTCTACCATGCTTCTTTGAACGGACCCCGTTACATTAATTTATTAACAAGAATGTTGGGAGAGTTTTTCGATGATCTTGATCTGGAGGCTCGTCAGATGATCTATTTTCAGCAGGATGGAGCATCACCACATAATGTCAGTGGCGTAAAACGATTGCTGCGAGGCTATTTTAGAAACAGATGGATTGCTACAAATGGTCCTGTTAAGTGCCCCCCTCGTTCACCAGACATGACACCTCTAGATTTTAATTTTTGGGGATTTCTGAAAAATGAGGTGTACAAAACAAAACATAATAATGTAGATGAAATGAAAAATTATATTGAAACTATAATTAATAGAATTGATGGCCGAACTGTGTTGAATGCCACACGTAGTGTCAATAGAAGGGCCCAAATATGTGTTCAACAAGAAGGCGGTGTTTTTGAACATTTACTCGATATTTTATAGCGCTTTATCAAACCCGTTTGTATTAATACAACTGTCTTATTTTCACCTTTACGAAAAAAAGTCAAATGAGCTTTGTTGTTGAGAATGTTATTACAAATCGAAATGCATGAAAAAATATAGGGTGTCCAACTGAAAAAAATATAATTTTATGAAATATTATGACAACGCGACTGTCGATTTTTGTTTTGTTTTCGGCATCGAGAAGGCCACTAAAAATGCTACCAGTTTGCCCATTTAACCGAAATCGTAGCATCAATAATAAAGGAGTTGGCAATGGTGCCGACTTAATTTGGAACACCCTGTATATATATATATATATATATATATATATATTACGTGGAAGGGCAGTCTTGACTGACTAGTTGAAGAAAAATGGTAATTGATCTTGAGGATGCAGTCAATATTGGGCTGGTTTAAAGAAGACTCTTTGTTGTTTGTCGAGCTTTCGGAAATGTTTATTCCCTTTATCAAGACATCTATAAAACAGTTTGATCATGAGCAAAACAATTGCATAAAAAATATAGGTTAGGAAAACTTACTAAACTTTGAGGTTTATAGTAGAAATCACGTCATTGCAGTAAAACAGACAATCATTTACATATAAACATTCTTACAGTCATTAATGGTATACTAAACACTACTAACAATTGAAATTTCAACGCCTTTTTTAAAACTTAAACATGGCCATCGGCATTCTCGTTCTCGAGGAAGATTGGAAAGAGGACGGAGACAACCCGATTGTCAACTGTCAGCTGTCCTCGTCATGGAGTGTCTAACAGGGTCATGCCAACAGTATGACCAACCAATACGGAAACGAAAAAATATTTATCTAACAATTTATTATACTGATTTGGGTAACTCATTTTTATGAACATTCAGAAGGAAAAAACATTCTAATTTATAATTTTAGTAGTGGAAATGATTCGAAATATTCAAAATTGCATTATTCATTGTTTGATTGCTCATTGTTGTAGGAATGTGGAGGGGAGAGTTCTAGTTTTAGAATGTAGTTGTAGATATTACTTAAATTATTCAAATCTGTTTCTTGTTCATACTGTTAACATCACTCTTAATGAAAAACATTTCTTTGAACAATCTTTTGTTAGATTATTCTCTGTGCAAAAGTACTTTTACTTGGTTATAATCCATGATATGTTTACTGGAGATGACATGGTCAGCCAGTGCACACGTCACTTTTCCTATTACAATCGCTTCTATGGGACGTTAAGCGTCCAGATAGATTCCTTGATGTCTGTCCAACGTATGTTTTGTCACAACCCTGACATGGAATTTTGTTAAACAACATTTGATTTTTCTAAAGTTTGTAATTTGGTTTTGGTTTTGTAAACAGACTGTTGGTAGATGTCACGATGCGTTGTCAATTTGATATTTTCATTTTAAAGACATTAATAAGTTTAGGTGTTAATGATTGGTAGTATGGTAAAGAGCAGAAAAAAGGAGAAGATATATTATTGGGAGGTGCCTCATCATCGTGTTGATTGACTTCAGTTTGAAAAAGATTAATGTTTTTTCAAGTTATTTTAGTAATTGAAAATTGTCCGCAGCGACTGGTAAATTACTTGGAAGAGCTGAATAAGTTTGTTAATCATCTTTAGAGGATAAGAATTAACGAGGATACCTTTTAATTCATTTAAACATTCAGATTTGAAAGTGGGTGTGTTAATTACGACTCTGTTCCTCAGGGTAAATACTAGATTTATTTTCATCTTCGTCGGATGGTAAGAATGATAATTGAGAAGTCTGTTACTTAACACGGTTTCCTATACCATTTTGTGTAAATAGTATTATCCATGTTTCTGCAGACTCTCATATCCAGAAAAGGGATATTATTGTTACATTCTTCTTCAGCTTCAGATTACAACGAACATCTACAATTTACAGCTGAAGAAGAATGTAACAATAATATCCCTTTTCTGGATATGAGAGTCTGCAGAAACATGGATAATACTATTTACACAAAATGGTATAGGAAACCGTGTGCAAGTAACAGACTTCTCAATTATCATTCTTACCATCCGACGAAGATGAAAATAAATCTAGTATTTACCCTGAGGAACAGAGTCGAATTAACACACCCCTTTTCAAATCTGAATGTTTAAATGAATTAAAAGGTATCCTCGTTGAAAATTCTTATCCTCTAAAGATGATTAACAACTTCTATTCAGCTCTTCTCAGAGTAATTTACCAGTCGCTGCGGACAATTTTCAATTATAATAATAACTTGGAAAACAACATTAATCTTTTCAAACGAAGTCAATCAACAGATGATGAGGCACCCCCAATAATATATCTTCTCCTTTTTTCTGTCTTTACCATACTACCAATCATTAACACCTAAACTTATTAATGTCTTTAAAATGAAAATACAAAATTCATAACGCATCGTACATCTACCAACAGTCTGTTTACAAAACCAAAACCAAATTACAAACTTTAGAAAATCAAATGTTGTTTACAAAATTCCATGTCGGGTTGTGACAAAAACATACGTTGGACAGACATCAAGGAATCTATCTGGACGCTTAACGTCCCATGCGATTGTAATAGGAAAAAGTGACGTGTGCACTGGCTGACCATGTCATCTCCAGTAAACATATCATGGATTATAACCAAGTAAAAGTACTTTGCACAGAGAATAATTACACAAAAGATTGTTCAAAAAAAATGTTTTTCATTAAGAGTGATGTTAACAGTATGAACAAGAAAACAGATTTGAATAATTTAAGTAATATCTACAACTACATTCTAAAACTAGAACTCTCCCCCACATTCCTACAACAATGAAATCAAACAATGAATAATGCAATTTTGAATATTTCGAATCATTTCCACTACTAAAATTATAAATTAGAATGTTTTTCCTTCTGAATTTCATAAAAATGAGTTACCCAAATAGTATAATAAATTGTTAGATAAATATTTTTCGTTTCCGTATTGGTTGGTCATACTGTTGGCATGACCCTGTTAGACCCATGACGAGGACAGCTGACAGTTGACAATCGGGTTGTTCCGCCTCTTCCAATCTTCCTCGAGAACGAAATGCGATGGCCATGTTTAAGTTTTAAAAAGGCGTTGAAATTTCAATTGTTAGTAGTGTTTAGTATACCATTAATGACTGTAAGAATGTTTATATGTAAATGATTGTCTGTTTACTGCAATGACGCTGATTTCTACTATAAACCCAAGTTTAGTAAGTTTTCCTAACCTATATTTTTATGCAATTGTTTTTGCTCAGATCAAACTGTTTTATGATTTTCTTGATAAAGGGAATAAACATTTCCGAAAGCTCGACAAACAACAAAGAGTCTTCTTTAAACCAGCCCAATATTGACTGCATCCTCAAGATCAATTACCATTTTTCTATATATATATATATATATATATATATATATATATATATGGATGAATATATAAATATATATATATATATATATATATATATATATAACGGCAAGAGTACATCCATGGACTAATTCACATAAGTAATATTCCTGAAAGGTGATAAAGTCGTACAATATTAGCAATTGGAAATATTGAAGAGAAAAAAATCAATTAAAAAAACTATCTGTTGGATATAATCATTTCTTTGATTTGTTTATGGAAATATATAAGATTGGTGGATTTTTCATTTTATGTTGTCTTCATTTTGGACGCTATGTAAGTGAAACTCTGTTTGATTATGTTTAGGATTACTAAACATATTTCTATGTCTTGTATTCAGATTGTGTGTTAGTATTTTTTTTTCTACTCTCCTCTCAAGTTACTTTTAAACTGAAACATGATATAGACAAATCTCCCGTCCAAATCAATCTAGTTTGATGCGAAAGAGATTGGCTAATATGGTCGTCTTGCCTTGAGCCAAAGCAATATCTCGAACAGGCGTTCCGGGCTCTGTTCAAGTAATTTTCTGTTTTTATAGAGCGGGTCGATACACTACGTGTGGTACCAAATAAGTGCAAGAGTTTTCAGAGGGAGATTTTGTCGAAAATTAAAGGGGTTTTCATGTAAACAAAGTATCAGGCCTTTCCTTAGAAAGTTAAAGCTTCCAAAAAAAAGAAAAAAAGTTTTTTTTCTTGAAATTGCTGAAGAGTTGAGGAAATGGCATTTTGTGGGCATGTTCTAACAATAAAAAGGCTACTTATGAATATATTTTTAATTTTGTTGGGATCTTTTAAAGGGGTGAAACATGCAACCCCTATTCCATTTTTCACCAGAACTTTTCACCGAAACAAAATTTCTCAATTGAAAAATACGCGTTGAAAATAACGATTCATTGCAAAACTTTTTTAACTCTTGTGTTGTGACCGTAAAAGCAATAGTTTCCTGATAAAAAAATAAAATACACCATTGTGCATGAACGGATCTTCTGTAAATGGAATCGAAAAAATCTAGTAGGTCACGACGTTTTGTTTGCACAACTTGGGATTTTTCGATTCCGTTTACAGAAGATCCGTTCATGCACAATGATGTATTTATTTTTTTTAATAGGAAACTATTACTTTTACGGACACAATACGATTGTTAAAAAAGTTTTGCAATGAATCGTTCTTTTCAACACATATTTTCAAATAGTTTTGGTGAAAAATGGAATTCGGGTTGCATGTTTCACCCCTTCGAAAGATCACAACAAAATTAAAAAAATATTCATAGGTATCCTTTTCATTGGTAAAACATGCCCACAAAATGCCATTTCTTCAACTCTTCAGGAATTTCGAAAAAAAAAACATTATTTTTTTCATTTTTGGAAGCGTGTAACTTTTCAAGGAAAGGCCTAAGAGCTTTTGTTTACCCTTTGATACCCTTCAATTTTCGACAAGAAATCACCCCCTACAAACTTTCGCACTTATTTGGTAACACCCTGTAGAGTAATAGCAACTTACCATAGGATCTTTGCAGCAAACTATATACATTTTTTCGAACATGTTCATATCCATAAAAAGCAGCAATTGATTGTTTCATTATTGAGAGACTGGCTGGTGCTCGCGACTTCGTCCGCGTAGTATTTGTATTTTTCCTATATTTTGATTTGTGTTGTTCCATCAGCTTATGCCGTCTTTTAGGAAATAAAAAGAAATCTTTTTATCAAAATGTAATAAACAATTCTGACAGTCCAGGTAAATCCATGGAAAATAATTTCAGAACTTTATGAATTATCGTAATATCAACTTAAACTACGATAATGAGACAATCAATGATCCAACAATCATATGTGATCTCTTCAATACATTCTTCCAGGAAGCTCCAATAAAATTACGGAATAAAATTAGTGATCATTCTAATAATACTAGTCTCCGAACGTACAAGATTTTAAAGACTCAATGTTCTATCGCCATTCTCAACAAACGAGCTAATTGATTTACTCAAACGAAACTGAAAAAACAAAAGCTCTTCAGGGCCAGACGAAGTACCAATGTTTTTATTGAAAAAAATTATCAGTACTATTTCTGAACCATTGACTTTCCTAGTAAATCTTTCATTAACTGATGGCAGGTTCACAAGTGCTCTGAAAATTGGGAAAGTTATTCCAGTTTATGAAAAAAGCTGTCCTGAAGCAATAGAAAACTATAGACCCATCACCCTAATTCCCAGTTTTTCCAAGGTTTTTGAATATTGCTTCTTGGAAAGGTTACTTAAGTATTTGAATAATCTCAACGTTTTGTCAAAAAGGCAACACGGTTTCAGATCCGGAAAGTCAACAAGTACTGCACTC